>JAGKPW010002639.1:0-11451 GCA_019926035.1 Melaleuca alternifolia | reverse complement strand
GGTATGATCGCACCCGTCATGTTACGCATTGCAAATTTACTTGAAGCGACTCAATTTCTCTTCTCGAAGGAAGTCTAGAGTGTTCAACTTCCTGCTTTTAAGCGACTCAATTAACGCAATTTCCCGAGCCCGACTCGATTAACGGAATACTACTTATGTACGACGGAATACAAAAATGAAAATTGCCTGGTAAACGGAATTCCCGCGTCTCTACGTTCTCGTGCCTAACTTTCGATCCCGATGGACTCACGGGGCCCGTGAGTACTGTTCGGAAAGCTCGTTTCGAGGCCAACACCCCATGGCCGGAATAATCTGTGAGGATTAAAAGAAAAGAATAGAAAAAAGAAAACGAAAACGAGGGGTGCGACACGAGGACTTCCCAGGAGGTCACCCATCCTAGTACTACTCTCGCCCAAGCACGCTTAACTTCGGAGTTCTTATGGGATCCGGTGCATTAGTGCTGGTATGATCGCACCCGTCATGTTATGCATCGCAAATTTACTTGTAGCGACTCAATTTCTCTTCTCGAAGGAAGTCTAGAGGTTCAAAACTTCGGCTTTTAAGCGACTCACCTTAACGCATTTCCCGCGCCCGACATCGATAACGGAATATATTAATGTCCGACGGAATACAAAAATGAAAATGGCTTGGTAAACGGAATTCCCGCGTCTCTACGTTCTCGTGCCTAACTTTCGATCCCGATGGACTCACGGGGCCCGTGAGTACTGTTCGGAAAGCTCGTTTCGAGGCCAACACCCCAGGGCCGAAATAATCCGTGAGGATAAAAAGAAAAGAATAGAAAAACGAAAACGAAAACGAGGGGTGCAACACGAGGACTTCCCAGGAGGTCACCCATCCTAGTAATACTCTCGCCCAAGCACGCTTAACTTCGGAGTTCTGATGGGATCCGGTGCATTAGTGCTGGTATGATCGCACCCGTCATGTTAAGCATTGCGAATTTACTTGAAGCGACTCAATTTCTCTTCTCGAAGGAAGTCTAGAGTGTTCAACTTCCGGCTTTTAAGCGACTCAATTAACGCAATTTCCCGAGCCCGACTCGATTAACGAAATACTACTTATGTACGACGGAATACAAAAATGAAAATTGCTTGGTAAACGGAATTCCCGCGTCTCTACGTTCTCGTGCCTAACTTTCGATCCCCGATGGACTCACGGGGCCGGTGAGTACTGTTCGGAAAGCTCGTTTCGAGGCCAACACCCCAGGGCCGGAATAATCCGTGAGGATAAAAAGAAAAGAATAGAAAAACGAAACCGAAAACGAGGGGTGCAACACGAGGACTTCCCAGGAGGTCACCCATCCTAGTACTACTCTGCCAAAGCACGCTTAAAATTCGGAAGTTTGATGGGATCCGGTGCATAGTGCTGGTATGATCGCACCCGTCATGTTAACGCATGGCGAATGTACTGAAAAGCGACTCAATTTCTCTTCTCGAAGGAAGTCTAGAGTGTTCAACTTCCGGCTTTTAAGAGACTCAATTAACGCAATTTCCCGAGCCCGACTCGATTAACGGAATACTACTTATGTACGACGGAATACAAAAAGGAAAATTGCTTGGTAAACGGAATTCCCGCGTCTCTACGTTCTCGTGCCTAACTTTCGATCCCGATGGACTCACGTGGCCCGTGAGTACTGTTCGGAAAGCTCGTTTCGAGGCCAACACCCCAGGGCCGGAATAATCCGTGAGGATAAAAGAAAAGAATAGAAAAACGAAAACGAAAACGAGGGGTGCTAACAAGAGGACTTCCCAGGATGGTCACCCATCCTAGTATACCCTCGCCCAAGCACGCTAACTGCGGAGTTCTGATGGAATCCTGGGCATAGGGCTGGTATGATCGCACCCGTCATGTAACATTGGAATTTACGTGACAGCGACAATTTTCTTCTCGAAAGGGAAGTCTAGAGTGGTAAACTCCGGCTTTAAGCGACTCATTACGCAAATTTGTTTTTTTTCCCCCGAGGGGGGGGGGGGGGGACCGAATTGATTAAAGCGGAATTATACTATGTACGACGGATACAAAATGAAAATTGCTGGTAAAGGAATTCCCGCGTCTCTACGTTCTCGTGCCTAACTTTCGATCCCGATGGACTCACGGGGCCCGTGAGTACTGTTCGGAAAGCTCGCTTCGAGGCCAACACCCCAGGGCCGGAATAATCCGTGAGGATAAAAAGAAAAGAATAGAAAACCGAAAACGAAAACGAGGGGTGCAACACGAGGACTTCCCAGGAGGTCACCCATCCTAGAACTACTCTCGCCCAAGCACGCTTAACTTCGGAGTTCTGATGGGATCCGGTGCATTAGTGCTGGTGTGATCGCACCCGTCATGTTATGCATTGCCCAATTTACTTGAAGCGACTAATTTTCTCTTCTCGAAGGAAGTCTAGAGTGTTCAACTTCCGGCTTTTAAGCGACTCAATTATCGCAATTTCCCGAGCCCGACTCGATTAACGGAATACTACTTATGTACGACGGAATACAAAAATGAAAATTGCTTGGTAAACGGAATTCCCGCGTCTTTACGTTCTCGTGCCTAACTTTCGATCCCGATGGACTCACGGGGCCCGTGAGTACTGTTCGGAAAGCTCGTTTCGAGGCCAACACCCCAGGGCCGGAATAATCCGTGAGGATAAAAAGAAAAGAAAAACGAAAAACGAAAACGAGGGGTGCAACACGAGGACTTCCCAGGAGGTCACCCATCCTAGTACTACTCTCGCCCAAGCACGCTTAACTTCGGAGTTCTGATGGGATCCGGTGCATTAGTGTTGGTATGATCGCACCCGTCATGTCACGCATTGCAAATTTACTTGAAGCGACTCAATTTCTCTGCTCGAAGGAAGTCTAGAGTGTTCAACTTCCGGCTTTTAAGCGACTCAATTAACGCAATTTCCCGAGCCCGACTCGATTAACGGAATACTACTTATGTACGGCGGAATACAAAAATGAAAATTGCTTGGTAAACGGAATTCCCGCGTCTCTACGTTCTCGTGCCTAACTTTCGATCCCGATGGACTCACGGGGCCCGTGAGTACTGTTCGGAAAGCTCGGTTCGAGGCCAACACCCCAGGGCCGGAATAATCCGTGAGGATAAAAAGAAAAGAATAGAAAAACGAAAACGAAAACGAAAACGAAGGGTGCAACACGAGGACTTCCCAGGAGGTCACCCATCCTAGTACTACTCTCGCCCAAGCACGCTTAACTTCGGAGTTCTGATGGGATCCGGTGCATTAGTGCTGGTATGATCGCAACCGTCATGTTACGCATTGCGAATTTACTTGAAGCGACTCAATTTCTCTTCTCGAAGGAAGTCTAGAGTGTTCAACTTCCGGCTTTTAAGCGACTCAATAAACGCAATTTCCCGAGCCCGACTCGATTAACGGAATACTACTTATGTACGACGGAATACAAAAATGAAAATTGCTTGGTAAACGGAATTCCCGGGTCTCTACGTTCTCGTGCCTAACTTTCGATCCCGATGGACTCACGGGGCCCGTGAGTACTGTTCGGAAAGCTCGTTTCGAGGACAACACCCCAGGGCCGGAATAATCCGTGAGGATAAAAAGAAAAGAATAGAAAAACGAAAACGGAAACGAGGGGTGCAACACGAGGACTTCCCAGGAGGTCACCCATCCTAGTACTACTCTCGCCCAAGCACGCTTAACTTCGGAGTTCTGATGGGATCCGGTGCATTAGTGCTGGTATGATAGCACCCGTCATGTTACGCATTGCAAATTACGGAAGGGACTCAATTTTTCTCGAAGGAAGTCTAGAGTGTTCAACTTCCGGCTTTGAAGCGACTCAATTAACGCAATTTCCCGAGCCCGACTCGATTAACGGAATACTACTTATGTACGACGGAATACAAAAATGAAAATTGCTTGGTAAACGGAATTCCCGCGTCTCTACGTTCTCGTGCCTACCTTTCGATCCCGATGGACTCACGGGGCCCGTGAGTACTGTTCGGAAAGCTCGTTTCGAGGCCAAAACCCCAGGGCCGGAATAATCCGTGAGGATAAAAAGAAAAGAATAGAAAAACGAAAACGAAAACGAGGGGTGCAACACGAGGACTGCCCAGGAGGTCACCCATCCTAGTACTACTCTCGCCCAAGCACGCTTAACTTCGGAGTTCTGATGGGATCCGGTGCATTAGTGCTGGTTTAATCGCACCCATCATGTTATGCATTGCAAATTTACTTGAAGCAACTCAATTTCTCTTCTCGAAGGAAGTCTAGAGTGTTCAACTTCCGGCTTTTAAGCGACTCAATTAACGCAATTTCCAGAGCCCGACTCGATTAACGGAATACTACTTATGTACGACGGAATACAAAAATGAAAATTGCTTGGTAAACGGATTTCCCGCGTCTCTACGTTCTCGTGCCTAACTTTCGATCCCGATGGACTCACGGGGCCCGTGAGAACTGTTCGGAAAGCTCGTTTCGAGGCCAACACCCCAGGGCCGGAATAATCCGTGAGGATAAAAAGAAAAGAATAGAAAAACGAAAACGAAAACGAGGGGTGCAACACGAGGACTTCCAGGAGGTCACCCATCCTAGTACTAGTACTACTCTCGCCCAAGCACGCTTAACTTCGGAGTTCTGATGGGATCCGGTGCATTAGTGCTGGTATGATCGCACCCGTCATTTTATGCATCGCAAATTTACTTGAAGCGACTCAATTCCTCTTCTCGAAGGAAGTCTAGAGTGTTCAACTTCCAGCTTTTAAGCGACTCAATTAACGCAATTTCCCGAGCCCGACTCGATTAACGGAATACTACTTATGTACGACGGAATACAAAAATGAAAATTGCTTGGTAACCGGAATTCCCGCGTCTCTACGTTCTCGTGCCTAACTTTCGATCCCGATGGACTCACGGGCCCCGTGAGTACTGTTCGGAAAGCTCGTTTCGAGGCCAACACCCCAGGGCCGGAATAATCCGTGAGGATAAAAAGAAAAGAATAGAAAAACGAAAACGAAAACGAGGGGTGCAACACGAGAACTTCCCAGGAGGTCACCCATCCTAGTACTACTCTCGCCCAAGCACGCTTAACTTCGGAGTTCTGATGGGATCCGGTGCATTAGTGGTGGTATGATCGCACCCGTCATGTTACGCATTGCGAATTTACTTGAAGCGACTCAATTTCTCTTCTCGAAGGAAGTCTAGAGTGTTCAACTTCCGGCTTTTAAGCGACTCAATTAACGCAATTTCACGAGCCCGACTCGATTAACGGAATACTACTTATGTACGACGGAATACAAAAATGAAAATTGCTTGGTAAACGGAATTCCCGCGTCTCTACGTTTTCGTGCCTAACTTTCGATCCCGATGGACTCACGGGGCCCGTGAGTACTGTTCGGAAAGCTCGTTTCGAGGCCAACACCACAGGGCCGGAATAATCCGTGAGGATAAAAAGAAAAGAATAGAAAAAAGAAAACGAAAACGAGGGGTGCAACACGAGGACTTCCCAGGAGGTCACCCATCCTAGTACTACTCTCGCCCAAGCACGCTTAACTTCGGAGTTCTGATGGGATTCGGTGCATTAGTGCTGGTATGATCGCACCCGTCATGTCACGCATTGCAAATTTACTTGAAGCGACTCAATTTCTCTTCTCGAAGGAAGTCTAGAGTGTTCAACTTCCGGCTTTTAAGCGACTCAATTAACGCAATTTCCCGAGCCCGACCCGATTAACGGAATACTACTTATGTACGACGGAATACAAAAATGAAAATTGCTTGGTAAACGGAATTCCCGCGTCTATACGTTCTCGTGCCTAACTTTCGATCCCGATGGACTCACGGGGCCCGTGAGTACTGTTCGGAAAGCTCGTTTCGAGGCCAAAACCCTTGGGCCGGAATAATCCGTGAGGATAAAAAGAAAAGAATAGAAAAACGAAAACGAAAACGAGGGGGGCAACACGAGGACTTCCCAGGAGGTCACCCATCCTAGTACTACTCTCGCCCAAGCACGCTTAACTCCGGAGTTCTGATGGGATCCGGTGCATTAGTGCTGGTATGATCGCACCCGTCATGTTACGCATTGCAAATTTAATTGAAGCGACTCAATTTCTCTTCTCGAAGGAAGTCTAGAGTGTTCAACTTCCGGCTTTTAAGCGACTCAATTAACGCAATTTCCCGAGCCCGACTCGATTACCGGAATACTACTTATGTACGACGGAATACAAAAATGAAAATTGCTTGGTAAAGGAAGTCCCGGTCTTGTCTCGTGCCTAACTATCGATCGCGATGGACTCACGAGACTCGTGAGTACTGGTCGGAAAGCTCGTTTCGAGACCAACACTCGGGTTCGGAATAATCCGTGAGGGTAAAAAGAAAAGAAAAGAAAAGAAAAACGAAAACGAGGGGTGCAACACGAGGACTTCCCAGGAGGTCACCCATCCTAGTTCAACTCTCGCCCAAGCACGCTTAACTTCCTAGTTCTGATGGGATCCGGTGCATTAGTGCTGGTATGATCGCACCTGTAATGTTATGCATTGCAAATTTACTTGAAGCGACTCAATTTCTCTTCTCGAAGAAAGTCTAGAGTCTTCAACTTCCGGCTTTTAAGCGACTCAATTAACTCAATTTCCCGAGCCCGACTCGATTAACGGAATACTACTTATATACGACGGAATACAAAAATGAAAATTGCTTCGTAAACGGAATTCCCGCGTCTCTACGTTCTCGTGCCTAACTTTCGATCCCGATGGACTCACGGGGCCCGTGAGTACTGTTCGGAAAGCTCGTTTCGAGGCCAACACCCCAGGGCCGGAATAATCGGTGAGGATAAAAAGAAAAGAATAGAAAAACGAAAACGAAAACGAGGGGTGCAACACGAGGACTTCCCAGGAGGTCACCCATCCTAGTACTACTCTCGCCAAAGCACGCTTAACTTCGGAGTTCTGATGGGATCCGGTGCATTAGTGCTGGTATGATCGCAACCGTCATGTTACGCATTGCGAATTTACTTGAAGCGACTCAATTTCTCTTCTCGAAGGAAGTCTAGAGTGTTCAACTTCGGGCTTTTAAGCGACTCAATTAACGCAATTTCCCGAGCCCGACTCGATTAACGGATTACTACTTATGTACGACGGAATACAAAAATGAAAATTGCTTGGTAAACGGAATTCCCGCGTCTCTACGTTCTCGTGCCTAACTATCGATCGCGATGGACTCACGGGGCTCGTGAGTACTGTTCGGAAAGCTCGTTTCGAGATCAACACTCGGGTTCGGAATAATCCGTGAGGAAAAAAAGAAAAGAAAAGAAAAGAAAAACGAAAACGAGGGGTGCAACACGAGGACTTCCCAGGAGGTCATCCATCCTAGTACTACTCTCGCCCAAGCACGCTTAACTTCCTAGTTCTGAGGGGATCCGGTGCATTAGTGCTGGTATGATCGCACCCGTAATGTTATGCATTGCAAATTTACTTGAAGCGACTCAATTTCTCTTCTCGAAGGAAGTCTAGAGTGTTCAACTTCCGGCTTTTAAGGGACTCAATTAACGCAATTTCCCGAGCCCGACTCGATTAACGGAATACTACTTATGTACGACGGAATACAAAAGAAAAGGTTCGGTAAAGGAATTTCCCGCGTCTCTACGTTCTCGTGCCAACTTCGATCGCGATGGATCACGGGACTAGTGCGTACTGTTCGAAGATCGTTTTAGAGACCAACAATCGGGTCGGAATAATCAGTGAGCGATAAAAGAAAAGAAAAAGAAAAGAAAAACGGAAAACGAGGGTGCAACCACGAGGAACGTCAAGGAGGTCACACCCATCCTAGTCAACTCTCGCCCAAGCACGCGAATTACTAGTTCTGATGGATCCGGTGCATTAGTGATGTTGATGGTATGATGCACTGTAATGTATGCTTGCAAATTTACTGAAGCGACCTCAATTTTCTCTTCTCGAAGGAAGTCTAGAGTGTTCAACTTCCGGCTTTTAAGCGACTAAATTAACGCAATTTCCCGAGCCCGACTCGATTAACGGAATACTACTTATGTACGACGGAATACAATAATGAAAATTGCTTGGTAAACGGAATTCCCGCGTCTCTACGTTCTCGTGCCTAACTTTCGATCCCGATGGACTCACGGGGCCCGTGAGTACTGTTCGGAAAGCTCGTTTCGAGGCCAACACCCCAGGGCCGGAAGAATCCGTGAGGATAAAAAGAAAAGAATAGAAAAACGAAAACGAAAACGAGGGGTGCAACACGAGGACTTCCCAGGAGGCACCATACTAGTACTACTCAGCGCACCAAGCGCGCTTAAAAATTGAGGAGTTCTGATGGGATCCGGTGCATTAGTGCTGGTATGATCGCACCCGTCATGTTACGCATTGCAATTTTACTTGAAGCGACTCAATTTCTCTTCTCGAAGGAAGTCTAGAGTGTTCAACTTCCGGCTTTTAAGCGGGGTGGGTTGGGTGGACTCAATTAACGCAATTTCCCGAGCCCGACTCGCTTAACGGAATACTACTTATGTACGACGGAATACAAAAATGAAAATTGCTTGGTAAACGGAATTCCCGCGTCTCTACGTTCTCGTGCCTAACTTTCGATCCCGATGTGGACGGTTTCCGGAGATCGGAGTACTGTCGGAAAGCCCGTTCGGGACCAACACGCGGGTTCGGTCAATATCGCAGCGAGGATAAAAAGAAAAGAATAGAAAAACGAAAACGAAAACGAGGGGTGCAACACGAGGACTTCCCAGGAGGTCACCCATCCTAGTTCTACTCTCGCCCAAGCACGCTTAACTTCGGAGTTCTGATGGGATCCGGTGCATTAGTGCTGGTATGATCGCACCCGTCATGTTACGCATTGCAAATTTACTTGAAGCGATTCAATTTCTCTTCTCGAAGGAAGTCTAGAGTGTTCAACTTCCGGCTTTTAAGCGACTCAATTAACGCAATTTCCCGAGCCCGACTAGATTAACGGAATACTACTTATGTACGACGGAATACAAAAATGAAAATTGCTTGGTAAACGGAATTCCCGCGTCTCTTCGTTCTCGTTCCTAACTTTCGATCGCGATGTGGACTCACGGCCGTGGTATGTTCGGAAAGCTCGTTTCGAGGCCAACACCCCAGGGCCGGAATAATCCGCGAGGATAAAAAGAAAAGAATAGAAAAACGAAAACGAAAACGAGGGGTGCAACACGAGGACTTCCCAGGAGGTCACCCATGCTTTAAAGGGTAAAAAAAATACTCTCGCCCAAGCACGCAACTCGTTGTTGGATGGGATCGAGTGATTGTGCTGGTCCAGACGAACGTAATGTTATTATGCATTGCAAATGTACTTGAAGAGGACTCATTTCTTTCTCGAAGGAAGTTAGAGGTGTTCACTTCCGGCTTTTAAGCGACTCAATTAACGCAATTTCCCGAGACCGACTCGATTAACGGAATACTACTTATGTACGACGGAATACAAAAATGAAAATTGATTGGTAAACGGAATTCCCGCGTCTCTACGTTCTCGTGCCTAACTTTCGATCTCGATGGACTCACGGGGCCCGTGAGTACTGGTCGGAAAGCTCGTTTCGAGGCCAACACCCCGGGCCGGAATAATCCGTGAGGATAAACAGAAAAGAAAGAAAAACGAAAACGAGGGGTACAAAACAAGAACTTCCCAGGAGGTCACCCATCCTAGTACTATTGTCGTCCAAGCACGCTTAGCTTCGGAGTTCTAATGGGATCCGGTGCATTAGTGCTGGTATGATCGCACCCGTCATGTTACGCATTGCAAATTTACTTGAAGCGGCTCAATTTCTCTTCTCGAAGGAAGTCTAGAGTGTTCAACTTCCGGCTTTTAAGCGACTCAATTAACGCAATTTTCCGAGCCCGACTCGATTAACGGAATACTACTTATGTACGACGGTATACAAAAATGAAAATTGCTTGGTAAACGGAATTCCCGCGTCTCTACGTTCTCGTGCCTAACTATCGATCGCGATGGACTCACGGGACTCGTGAGTACTGTTCGGAAAGCTCGTTTCGAGACCAACACTCGGGTTAGGAATAATCCGTGAGGATAAAAAGAAAAGAAAAACGAAAACGAGGGGTGCAACACGAGGACTTCCCAGGAGGTCACCCATCCTAGTATTACTCTCGCCCAAGCACGCTTAACTTCGGAGTTCTGATGGGATCCGGTGCATTAGTGCTGGTATGATCGCAACCGTCATGTTACGCATTGCGAATTTACTTGAAGCGACTCAATTTCTCTTCTCGAAGGAAGTCTAGAGTGTTCAACTTCCGGCTTTTAAGCGACTCAATTAACGAAATTTCCCGAGCCCGACTCGATTAACGGAATACTACTTATGTACGACGGAATACAAAAATGAAAATTGCTTGGTAAACGGAATTCCCGCGTCTCTACGTTCTCGTGCCTAACTATCGATCCCGATGGACTCACGGGGCCCGTGAGTACTGTTCGGAAAGCTCGTTTCGAGGCCAACACCCCAGGGCCGGAATAATCCGTGAGGAAAAAAAGAAAAGAATAGAAAAACGAAAACGAAAACGAGGGGTGCAACACGAGGACTTCCCAGGAGGTCACCCATCCTAGTACTACTCTCGCCCAAGCACGCTTAACTTCAGAGTTCGGATGGGATCCGGTGCATTAGTGCTGGTATGATCGCACCCGTCTTATTATGCATTGAAAATTTACTTGAAGCGACTCAATTTCTCTTATCGAAGGAAGTCTAGAGTGTTCAACTTCCGTCTTTTAAGGAACTCAATTAACGTAATTTCCCGAGCCCGACTCGATTGACGGAATACTACTTATGTACGTCGAAATACAAAAATGAAAATTGCTTGGTAAACGGAATTCTCACGTCTCTACGTTCTCGTGCCTAACTTTCGATCCCGATGGACTCACGGGGCCCGTGAGTACTGTTCGGAAAGCTCGTTTCGAGGCCAACACCCCAGGGCCGGAATAATCCGTGAGGATAAAAAGAAAAGAATAGAAAAACGAAAACGAAAACGAGAGGTGCGACACGAGGACTTCCCAAGAGGTCACCCATCCTAGTACTACTCTCGCCCAAGCACGCTTAACTTCGGAGTTCTGATGGGATCCGGTGCATTAGTGCTGGTATGATCGCACCCGTCATGTTATGCATTGCAAATTTACTTGAAGCGACTCAATTTCTCTTCTCGAAGAAAGTCTAGAGTGTTCAACTTCCAGCTTTTAAGCGACTCAATTAACTCAATTTCCCGAGCCCGACTCGATTAACGGAATACTACTTATGTACGACGGAATACAAAAATGAAAATTGCTTGGTAAACGGAATTCCCGCGTCTCTATGTTCTCGTGCCTAACTTTCGATCCCGATGGACTCACGGGGCCCGTCAGTACTGTTCGGAAATCTCGTTTCGAGCCCAACACCCCGGGCCGGAATAATCCGTGAGGATAAAAAGAAAAGAAAAGAAAAGAAAAACGAAAACGAGG
>JAGKPW010002637.1:0-18110 GCA_019926035.1 Melaleuca alternifolia | reverse complement strand
AAGTCTAGAGTGTTCAACTTCCGGCTTTGAAGCGACTCAATTAACGCAATTTCCCGAGCCCGACTCGATTAACGGAATACTACTTATGTACGACGGAATACAAAAATGAAAATTGCTTGGTAAACGGACTTCCCGCGTCTCTACGTTCTCGTGCCTAACTTTCGATCCCGATGGACTCACGGGGCCCCTGAGTACTGTTCGGAAAGCTCGTTTCGAGGCCAACACCCCAGGGCCGGAATAATCCGTGAGGATAAAAAGAAAAGAATAGAAAAACGAAAACGAAAACGAGGGGTGCAACACGAGGACTTACCAGGAGGTCACCCATCCTAGTACTACTCTCGCCCAAGCACGCTTAACTTCGGAGTTCTGATGGGATCCGGTGCATTAGTGCTGGTATGATCGCACCCGTTATGTTATGCATCGCAAATTTACTTGAAGCGACTCAATTTCTCTTCTCGAAGGAAGTCTAGAGTGTTCAACTTCCGGCTTTTAAGCGACTCAATTACCGCAATTTCCCGAGCCCGACTCGATTAACGGAATACTACTTATGTACGACGGAATACAAAAATGAAAATTGCTTGGTAAACGGAATTCCCGCGTCTCTACGTTTTCGTGCCTAACTTTCGATCCCGATGGACTCACGGGGCCCGTGAGTACTGTTCGGAAAGCTCGTTTCGAGGCCAACACCCCAGGGCCGGAATAATCCGTGAGGAAAAAAAGAAAAGAATAGAAAAACGAAAACGAAAACGAGGGGTGCAACACGAGGACTTCCCAGGAGGTCACCCATCCTAGTACTACTCTCGCCCAAGCACGCTTAACTTTGGAGTTCTGATGGGATCCGGTGCATTAGTGCTGGTATGATCGCACCCTCATGTTACGCATTGCAAATTTACTTGAAGCGACTCAATTTCTCTTCTCGAAGGAAGTCTAGAGTGTTCAACTTCCGGCTTTTAAGCTACTCAATTAACGCAATTTCCCGAGCCCGACTCGATTAACGGAATACTACTTATGTACGACCGAATACAAAAATGAAAATTGCTTGGTAAACGGAATTCCCGCGTCTCTACGTTCTCGTGCCTAACTTTCGATTCCGATGGACTCACGGGGCCCGTGAGTACTGTTCGGAAAGCTCGTTTCGAGGCCAACACCCCAGGGCCGGAATCATCCGTGAGGATAAAAAGAAAAGAATAGAAAAACGAAAACGAAAACGAGGGGTGCAACACGAGGACTTCCCAGGAGGTCACCCATCCTAGTACTACTCTAGCCCAAGCACGCTTAACTTCGGAGTTCTGATGGGATCCGGTGCATTGTGCTGGTATGATCGCCACCCGTAATGTTAGGCATTGCAAAATTTACTTGAATGCGACTCAAATTCTCTTCTTCGAAGGAGCTAGACGTGTTCAAACTGCGGCTTTTAAAGCGACTCCAAGTAACGCAAAATTTCCGAAAGGGGGTGGGGCCCGACTCGGAATTAACGGAATATACTTATGTACGACGGAATACAAAACATGAAAAATTGCTTGGTAAACGGGAATTTCCAGCGTCTCTACGTTCTCGTGCCTAACTTATCGATCCCGATGGACTCACGGGGCCCGTGAGTATACCTGTTCGGAGTCGGAAAGCGCGTTTCGAGGCGCAACGGCCAACACCCCAGGGCCGGAATAATCCGTGAGGATAAAAAGAAAAGAATAGAAAAACGAAAACGGAAACGAGGGGTGCAACACGAGGACTTCCCAGGAGGTCACCCATCCTAGTACTACTCTCGCCCAAGCACGATTAACTTCGGAGTTCTGATGGGATCCGGTGCATTAGTGCTGGTATGATCGCACCCGTCATGTTACGCATTGCGAATTTACTTGAAGCGACTCAATTTCTCTTCTCGAAGGAAGTTTAGAGTGTTCAACTTCCGGCTCTTAAGCGACTCAATTAACGCAATTTCCCGAGCCCGACTCGATTAACGGAATACTACTTATGTACGACGGATTACAAAAATGAAAATTGCTTGGTAAACGGAATTCCCGCGTCTCTACGTTCTCGTGCCTAACTTTCAATCCCGATGGACTCACGGGGCCCGTGAGTACTGTTCGGAAAGCTCGTTTCGAGGCCAAAACCCCAGGGCCGGAATAATCCGTGAGGATAAAAAGAAAAGAATAGAAAAACGAAAACGAAAACGAGGGGTGCAACACGAGGACTTCCCAGGAGGTCACCCATCATAGTACTACTCTCGCCCAAGCACGCTTAACTTCGGAGTTCTGATGGGATACGGTGCATTAGTGCTGGTATGATCGCACCCGTCATGTTACGCATTGCAAATTTACTTGAAGCGACTCAATTTCTCTTCTCGAAGGAAGTCTAGAGTGTTCAACTTCCTGCTTTTAAGCGACTCAATTAACGCAATTTCCCGAGCCCGACTCGATTAACGGAATACTACTTATGTACGACGGAATACAAAAATGAAAATTGCTTGGTAAACGGAATTCCAGCGTCTCTACGTTCTCGTGCCTAACTTTCGATCCCGATGGACTCACGGGGCCCGTGAGTACTGTTCGGAAAGCTCGTTTCCAGGCCAACACCCCAGGGCCGGAATAATCCGTGAGGATAAAAAGAAAAGAATAGAAAAACGGAAACGAAAACGAGGGGTGCAACACGAGGACTTCCCAGGAGGGCACCCATCCTAGTACTACTCTCGCCCAAGCACGCTTAACTTCGGAGTTCTGATGGGATCCGGTGCATTAGTGCTGGTATGATCGCACCGTCATGTTACGCATTGCAAATTTACTTGAAGCGACTCAATTTCTCTTCTCGAAGGAAGTCTAGAGTGTTCAACTTCCGGCTTTTAAGCGACTCAATTAACGCAATTTCCCGAGCTCGACTCGGTTAACGGAATACTACTTATGTACGACGGAATACAAAAATGAAAATTGCTTGGTAAACGGAATTCCCGCGTCTCTACGTTCTAGTGCCTAACTTTCGATCCCGATGGACTCACGGGGCCCGTGAGTACTGTTCGGAAAGCTCGTTTCGAGGCCAACACCCCCGGGCCGGAATAATCCGTGAGGATAAAAAGAAAAGAATAGAAAAACGAAAACGAAAACGAGGGGGGCAACACGAGGACTTCCCAGGAGGTCACCCATCCTAGTACTACTCTCGCCCAAGCACGCTTAATTTCGGAGTTCTGATGGGATCCGGTGCATTAGTGCTGGTATGATCGCACCCGTCATGTTACGCATTGCAAAATTACTTGAAGCGACTCAATTTCTCTTCTCGAAGGAAGTCTAGAGTGTTCAACTTCCGGCTTTTAAGAGACTCAATTAACGCAATTTCCCGAGCCCGACTCGATTAACGGAATACTACTTATGTACTACGGAATACAAAAATGAAAATTGCTTGGTAAACGGAATTCCCGCGTCTCTACGTTCTCGTGCCTAACTTTCGATCCCGATGGACTCACGGGGCCCTTGAGTACTGTTCGGAAAGCTCGTTTCGAGGCCAACACCCCAGGGCCGGAATAATCCGTGAGGATAAAAAAAAAAGAATAGAAAAACGAAAACGAAAACGAGGGGTGCAACACGAGGACTTCCCAGGAGGTCACCCATCCTAGTACTACTCTCGCCCAAGCACGCGTAACTTCGGAGTTCTGATGGGATCCGGTGCATTAGTGCTGGTATGATCGCACCATCATGTTACGCATTGCAAATTTACTTGAAGCGACTCAATTTCTCTTCTCGAAGGAAGTCTAGAGTGTTCAACTTCCGGCTTTTAAGCGACTCAATTAACGCAAATTCCCGAGCCCGACTCGATTAACGGAATACTACTTATGTACGACGGAATACACAAATGAAAATTGCTTGGTAAACGGAATTCCCGCGTCTCTACGTTCTCGTGCCTAACCTTCGATCCCGATGGACTCAAGGGGCCCGTGAGTACTGTTCGGGGGGGGGGGGGGGGGGGGAAAAGCTCGTTCGAGGCCAACACCCGAGGCCGGCATAATCCGTAGAGGGATAATAAAGAAAAAGATAAAGAAGAAAAAAACGAAACGGGAAAACTGAGGAGTGAGTGTTGCAACAACGAGGATTCCAGGAGGTACCCATCATAGTATACTCTGCCAAGCACGCTTAAACCTTCGGAGTTCTGATGGGATCCGCGTGCATTGTGATGGTAATGATGCCACCCGTCATGTTTAAGCATTGCAAATTTACTTGAAGCGACTCAATTTCTCTTCTCGAAGGAAGCCTAGAGTGTTCAACTTCCGGCTTTTAAGCGACTCAATTAACGCACTTTCCCGAGCCCGACGCAATTGACGGAATACTACTTATGTACGACAAAATACAAAAATGAAAATTGCTTGGTAAACAGAATTCCCGCGTCTCTACGTTCTCGTGCCTAAATTTCGATCCCGATGGACTCACGGGGCCCGTGAGTACTGTTCGGAAAGCTCGTTTCGAGGCCAACACCCCAGGGCCGGAATAATCCGTGAGGATTAAAAGAAAAGAATAGAAAAACGAAAACGAAAACGAGGGGTGTGATTTTGCAACACGATGACTTCCCAGGAGGTCACCCATCCTAGTACTACTCTCGCCCAAGCACGCTTAACTTCGGAGTTCTGATGGGATCCGGGGCATTAGTGCTGGTATGATCGCACCCGTCATGTTACGCATTGCAAATTTACTTGAAGCGACTCAATTTCTCTTCTCGAAGGAAGTCTAGAGTGTTCAACTTCAGGCTTTTAAGCGACTCAATTAACGCAATTTCCCGAGCCCGACTCGATTAACGGAATACTACTTATGTACGACGGAATACAAAAATGAAAATTGCTTGGTAAAAGGAATTCCCGCGTCTCTACGTTCTCGTGCCTAACTTTCGATCCCGATGGACTCCCGGGGCCGGAGTATGTCGGAAAGACTCGTTTTCGAGGCCAACACCCCAGGGCCGGAATAATCCGTGAGTTGAGGATATAAAAAGAAACAGATATAGAAAAACGGAAAACTAAACAAGGGGGTTTGCAACAATGAGGACTTCCCAGGAGGTCACCCATCATCGTACTACATCTCGGCCCAAGCAAGTACGCTTTAACTTCGGGGAGTTTGATGGGATAGGTGCAATTAGTGTGGTATTGATCGACCACGTCATGTTAGCATTGCAAATTTCCTGAAGCTAAATCAATGCTCTCGTCTCGAAGGAATGTCTAGGTGTTCAACTTCCGGATTTTAAGCGACTCAATTAACGCAATTTCCCGAGCCCGACTCGATTAACGGAATACTACTTATGTACGACGGAATACAAAAATGAAAATTGCTTGGTAAACGGAATTCCCGCGTCTATACGTTCTCGTGCCTAACTTTCGATCCCGATGGACTCACGGGGCCCGTGAGTACTGTTCGGAAAGCTCGTTTCGAGGCCAACACCCCAGGGCCGGAATAATTCGTGAGGATAAAAAGAAAAGAATAGAAAAACGAAAACGAAAAAGAGGGGTGCAACACGAGGACTTCCCAGGAGGTCACCCATCCTAGTACTACTCTCGCCCAAGCACGCTTCACTTCGGAGTTCTGATGGGATCCGGTGCATTAGTGCTGGTATGATCGCACCCGTCATGTTACGAATTGCAAATTTACTTGAAGCGACTCAATTTCTCTCTCGAAGGAAGTCTAGAGTGTTCAACTTCCGGCTTTTAAGCGACTCAATTAACGCAATTTTCCGAGCCCGACTCGATTAACGGAATACTACTTATGTACGACGGAATACAAAAATGAAAATTGCTTGGTAAACGGAATTTCCGCGTCTCTACGTTCTCGTGCCTAACTTTCGATCCCGATGGACTCACGGGGCCTGTGAGTACTGTTCGGAAAGCTCGTTTCGAGGCCAACACCCCAAGGCCGGAATAATCCGTGAGGATAAAAAGAAAAGAATAGAAAAACGAAAACGAAAACGAGGGGTGCAACACGAGGACTTCCCAGGGGGTCACCCATCCTAGTACTACTCTCGCCCAAGCACGCTTAACTTCGGAGTTCTGATGGGATCCGGTGCATTAGTGCTGGTATGATCGCACCCGTCATGTAACGCATTGCAAATTTACTTGAAGCGACTCAATTTCTCTTCTCGAAGGAAGTCTAGAGTGTTCAACTTCCGGCTTTTAAGCGACTCAATTAACGCCATTTCCCGAGCCCGACTCGATTAACGGAATACTACTTATGTACGACGGAATACAAAAATGAAAATTGCTTGGTAAACGGCATTCCCGCGTCTCTACGTTCTCGTGCCTAACTTTCGATCCCGATGGACTCACGGGGCCCGTGAGTACTGCTCGGAAAGCTCGTTTCGAGGCCAACACCCCAGGGCCGGAATAATCCGTGAGGATAAAAAGAAAAGAAAAGAAAAACGAAAACGAAAACGAGGGGTGCAACACGAGGACTTCCCAGGAGGTCACCCATCCTAGTACTACTCTCGCCCAAGCACGCTTAACTTCGGAGTCCTGATGGGATCCGGTGCATTAGTGCTGGTAGGATCGCACCCGTCATGTTACGCATTGCAAATTTACTTGAAGCGACTCAATTTCTCTTCTCGAAGGAAGTCTAGAGTGTTCAACTTCCGGCTTTTAAGCGACTCAATTAACGCAATTCCCCGAGCCCGACTCGGTTAACGGAATACTACTTATGTACGACGGAATACAAAAATGAAAATTGCTTGGTAAACGGAATTCCCGGGTCTCTACGTTCTCGTGCCTAACTTTCGATCCCGATGGACTCACGGGGCCCGTGAGTACTGTTCGGAAAGCTCGTTTCGCGGCCAACACCCCAGGGCCGGAATAATCCGTGAGGATAAAAAGAAAAGAATAGAAAAACGAAAACGAAAACGCAAACGAGGGGTGCAACACGAGGACTTCCCCGGAGGTCACCCATCCTAGTACTACTCTCGCCCAAGCACGCTTAACTTCGGAGTTCTGATGGGATCCGGTGCATTAGTGCTGGTATGATCGCACCCGTCATGTTACGCATTGCGAATTTACTTTAAGCGACTCAATTTCTCTTCTTGAAGGAAGTCTAGAGTGTTCAACTTCCGGCTTTTAAGCGACTCAATTAACGCAATTTCCCGAGCCCGACTCGATTAACGGAATACTACTTATGTACGACGGAAAACAAAAATGAAAATTGCTTGGTAAACGGAATTCCCGCGTCTCTACGTTCTCGTGCCTAACTTTCGATCCCGATGGACTCACGGGGCCCGTGAGTACTTTTCGGAAAGCTCGTTTCGAGGCCAACACCCCAGGGCCGGAATAATCCGTGAGGATAAAAAGAAAAGAATAGAAAAACAAAAACGAAAACGAGGGGTGCAACACGAGGACTTCCCAAGAGGTCACCCATCCTAGTACTACTCTCGCCCAAGCACGCTTAACTTCGGAGTTCTGATGGGATCCGGTGCATTAGTGCTGGTATGATCGCACCCTCATGTTACGCATTGCAAATTTACTTGAAGCGACTCAATTTCTCTTCTCGAAGGAAGTCTAGAGTGTTCATCTTCCCGCTTTTAAGCGACTCAAATAACGCAATTTCCCGAGCCCGACCCGATTAACGAAATACTACTTATGTACGACGAAATACAAAAATGAAAATTGCTTGGTAAACGGAATTCCCGCGTATCAACTTTCTCGTGCCTAACTTTCGATCCCGATGGACTCACGGGGCCCGTGAGTACTGTTCGAAAAGCTCGTTTCGAGGCCAACACCCCAGGGCCGGAATAATCCGTGAGGATAAAAAGAAAGGAATAGAAAAACGAAAACGAAAACGAGGGGTGCAACACGAGGATTTCCCAGGAGGTCACCCATCCTAGTACTAGTACTACTCTCGCCCAAGCACGCTTAACTTCGGAGTTCTGATGGGATCCGGTGCATTAGTGCTGGTATGATCGCACCCGTCATGTTACGCATTGCAAATTTACTTGAAGCGACGCAATTTCTCTTCTCGAAGGAAGTCTAGAGTGTTCAACTTCCGGCTTTTAAGCGACTCAATTAACGCAATTTCGCGAGCCCGACTCGATTAACGGAATACTACTTATGTACGACGGAATACAAAAATGAAAATTGCTTGGGAAACGGAATTCCCGCGTCTCTACGTTCTCGTGCCTAACTTTCGATCCCCGATGGACTCACGGGGCCCGTGAGTACTGTTCGGAAAGCTCGTTTCGAGGCCAACACCCCAGGGCCGGAATAATCCGTGAGGATAAAAATAAAAGAATAGAAAAACGAAAACGAAAACGAGGGGTGCAACACGAGGACTTCCCAGGAGGTCACCCATCCTAGTACTACTCTCCCCCAAGCACGCTTAACTTCGGAGTTCTGATGGGATCCGGTGCATTAGTGCTGGTATGATCGCACCCGTCAAGTTACGCATTGCAAATTTACTTGAAGCGACTCAATTTCTCTTCTCGAAGGAAGTCTTGAGTGTTCAACTTCCGGCTTTTAAGCGACTCAATTAACGCAATTTCCCGAGCCCGACTCGATTAACGGAATACTACTTATGAACGACGGAATACAAAAATGAAAATTGCTTGGTAAACGGAATTCCCGCGTCTCTACGTTCTCGTGCCTAACTTTCGATCCCGATGGACTCACGGGGGCCGTGAGTACTGTTCGGAAAGCTCGTTTCGAGGCCAACACCCCAGGGCCGGAATAATCCGTGAGGATAAAAAGAAATGAATAGAAAAACGAAAACGAAAACGAGGGGTGCAACACGAGGACTTCCCAGGAGGTCACCCATCCTAGTACTACTCTCGCCCAAGCATGCTTAACTTCGGATTTCTGATGGGATCCGGTGCATTAGTGCTGGTATGATCGCACCCGTCATGTTACGCATTGCGAATTTACTTGAAGCAACTCAATTTCTCTTCTCGAAGGAAGTCTAGAGTGTTCAACTTCCGGCTTTTAAGCGACTCAATTAACGCAATTTCCCGATCCCGACTCGATTAACGGAATACTACTTATGTACGACGGAATACAAAATTGAAAATTGCTTGGTAAACGGAATTCCCGCGTCTCTACGTTCTCGTGCCTAATTTTCGATCCCGATGGACTCACGGGGCCCGTGAGTACTGTTCGGAAAGCTCGTTTCGAGGCCAACACCCCAGGGCCCGAATAATCCGTGAGGATAAAAAGAAAAGAATAGAAAAACGAAAACGAAAACGAGGGGTGCAACACGAGGACTTCCCAGGAGGTCACGCATCCTAGTACTACTCTCGCCCAAGCACGCTTAACTTCGGAGTTCTTATGGGATCCGGTGCATTAGTGCTGGTATGATCGCACCCGTCATGTTACGCATTGCGAATTTACTTGAGGCGACTCAATTTCTCTTCTCGAAGGAAGTCTATAAAAAAAAAAAAAAAAAAAAAAAAGTGGTTTCACTTCCGGCTTTTAGGCGACTCAATTAACGCAATTTCCCGAGCCCGACTCGATTAACGGAATACTACTTATGTACGACTGAATACAAAAATGAAAATTGCTTGGTAAACGGAATTCCCGCGTCTCTACGTTCTCGTGCCTAACTTTCGATCCCGATGGGCTCACGGGGCCCGTGAGTACTGTTCGGAAAGCTCGTTTCGAGTCCAACACCCCAGGGCCGGAATAATCCGTGAGGATAAAAAGAAAAGAATAGAAAAACGAAAACGAAAACGAGGGGTGCAACACGAGGACTTCCCAGTAGGTCACCCATCCTAGTACTACTCTCGCCCAAGCACGCTTAACTTCGGAGTTCTGATGGGATCCGGTGCATTAGTGCTGGTATGATCGCACCCGTCATGTTACGCATTGGAAATTTACTTGAAGCGACTCAATTTCTCTTCTCGAAGGAAGTCTAGAGTGTTCAACTTCCGGCTTTTAAGCGACTCAATTAACGCAATTTCCCGAGCCCGACTCGATTAACGTAATACTACTTATGTACGACGGAATACAAAAATGAAAATTGCTTGGTAAACGGAATTCCCGCGTCTCTACGTTCTCGTGCCTAACTTTCGCTCCCGATGGACTCACGGGGCCCGTGAGTACTGTTCGGAAAGCTCGTTTCGAGGCCAACACCCCAGGGCCGGAATAATCCGTGAGGAAAAAAAGAAAAGAATAGAAAAACGAAAACGAAAACGAGGGGTGCAACACGAGGACTTCCCAGGAGGTCACCCATCCTAGCACTACTCTCGCCCAAGCACGCTTAACTTCGGAGTTCTGATGGGATCCGGTGCATTAGTGCTGGTAAGATCGCACCCGTCATGTTACGCATTGCAAATTTACTTGAAGCGACTCAATTTCTCTTCTCGAAGGAAGTCTATAGTGTTCAACTTCCGGCTTTTAAGCGACTCAATTAACGCAATTCCCCGAGCCCGACTCGATTAACGGAATACTACTTATGTACGACGGAATACAAAAATGAAAATTGCTTGTTAAACGGAATTCCCGCGTCTCTACGTTCTCGTGCCTAACTTTCGATCCCGATGGACTCACGGGCCCCGTGAGTACTGTTCGGAAAGCTCGTTTCGAGGCCAACACCCCAGGGCCGGAATAATCCGTGAGGATAAAATGAAAAGAATAGAAAAACGAAAACGAAAACGAGGGGTGCAACACGAGGACTTCCCAGGAGGTCACCCATCCTAGTACTACTCTCGCCCAAGCACTCTTAACTTCGGAGTTCTGATGGGATCCGGTGCATTAGTGCTGGTATGATCGCACCCGTCATGTTACGCATTGCGAATTTACTTGCAGCGACTCAATTTCTCTTCTCGACGGAAGTCTAGAGTGTTCAACTTTCGGCTTTTAAGCGACTCAATTAACGCAATTTCCCGAGCCCGACTCGATTAACGGAATACTACTTATGTACGACGGAATACAAAAATAAAAATTGCTTGGTAAACGGAATTCCCGCGTCTCTACGTTCTCGTGCCTAACTTTTGATCCCGATGGACTCACGGGGCCCGTGAGTACTGTTCGGAAAGCTCGTTTCGAGGCCAACACCCCAGGGCCGGAATAATCCGTAAGGATAAAAAGAAAAGAATAGAAAAACGAAAACGAAAACGAGGGGTGCAACACGAGGACTTTCCAGGAGGTCACCCATCCTAGTACTACTCTCGCCCAAGCACGCTTAACTTCGGAGTTCTGAGGGGATCCGGTGCATTAGTGCTGGTATGATCGCACCCGTCATGTTACGCATTGCAAATTTACTTAAAGCGACTCAATTTCTCTTCTCGAAGGAAGTCTAGAGTGTTCAACTTCCGGCTTTCAAGCGACTCAATTAACGCAATTTCCCGAGCCCGACTCGATTAACGGAATACTACTTATGTACGACGGAATACAAAAATGAAAATTGCTTGGTAAACGGTATTCCCGCGTCTCTACGTTCTCGTGCCTAACTTTCGATCCCGATGGACTCACGTGGCCCGTGAGTACTGTTCGGAAAGCTCGTTTCGAGGCCAACACCCCAGGGCCGGAATAATCCGTGAGGATAAAAAGAAAAGGATAGAAAAACGAAAACGAAAACGAGGGGTGCAACACGAGGACTTCCCAGGAGGTCACCCATCCTAGTACTACCCTCGCCCAAGCACGCTTAACTTCGGAGTTCTGATGGGATCCGGTGCATTAGTGCTGGTATGATCGCACCCGTCATTTTATGCATCGCAAATTTACTTGAAGCGACTCAATTTCTCTTCTCGAAGGAAGTCTAGAGTGTTCAACTTCCGGCTTTTAAGCGACTCAATTAACGGAATTTCCCGAGCCCGACTCGATTAACGGAATACTACTTATGTACGACGGAATACACAAATGAAAATTGCTTGGTAAACGGAATTCCCGCGTCTCTACGTTCTCGTGCCTAACTTTCGACCCCGATGGACTCACGGGGCCCGTGAGTACTGTTCGGAAAGCTCGTTTCGAGGCCAACACCCCAGGGCCGGATTAATCCGTGAGGATAAAAAGAAAAGAATAGAAAAACGAAAACGAAAACGAGGGGTGCAACACGAGGACTTCCCAGGAGGTCACCCAACCTAGTACTACTCTCGCCCAAGCACGCTTAACTTCGGAGTTCTGATGGGATCCGGTGCATTAGTGCTGGAATGATCGCACCCGTCATGTTACGCATTGCAAATTTACTTGAAGCGACTCAATTTCTCTTCTCCAAGGAAGTCTAGAGTGTTCAACTTCCGGCTTTTAAGCGACTCAATTAACGCAATTTCCCGAGCCCGACTCGATTAACGGAATACTACTTATGTACGACGGAATACAAAAATGAAATTTGCTTGGTAAACGGAATTCCCGCGTCTCTACGTTCTCGTGCCTAACTTTCGATCCCGATGGACTCACGGGGCCCGTGAGTACTGTTCGGAAAGCTCGTTTCTAGGCCAACACCCCAGGGCCGGAATAATCCGTGAGGATAAAAAGAAAAGAATAGAAAAACGAAAACGAAAACGAGGGGTGCAAGACGAGGACTTCCCAGGAGGTCACCCATCCTAGTACTACTCTCGCCCAAGCACGCTTAACTTCGGAGTTCTGATGGGATCCGGTGCATTAGTGCTGGTATGATCGCACCCGTCATGTTACGCTTTGCAAATTTACTTGAAGCGACTCAATTTCTCTTCTCGAAGGAAGTCTAGAGTGTTCAACTTCCGGCTTTTAAGCGACTCATTTAACGCAATTTCCCGAGCCCGACTCGATTAACGGAATACTACTTATGTACGACGGAATACAAAAATGAAAATTGCTTGGTAAACGGAATTCCCCCGTCTCTACGTTCTCGTGCCTAACTTTCGATCCCGATGGACTCACGGGGCCCGTGAGTACTGTTCGGAAAGCTCGTTTCGAGGCCAACCCCCCAGGGCCGGAATAATCCGTGAGGATAAAAAGAAAAGAATAGAAAAACGAAAACGAAAACGAGGGGTGCAACACGAGAACTTCCCAGGAGGTCACCCATCCTAGTACTACTCTCGCCCAAGCACGCTTAACTTCGGAGTTCTGATGGGATCCGGTGCATTAGTGCTGGTATGATCGCACCCGTTATGTTACGCATTGCAAATTTACTTGAAGCGACTCAATTTCTCTTCTCGAAGGAAGTCTAGAGTGTTCAACTTCCGTCTTTTAAGCGACTCAATTAACGCAATTTCCCGAGCCCGACTCGATTAACGGAATACTACTTATGTACGACGGAATACAAAAATGAAAATTGCTTGGTAAATGGAATTCCCGCGTCTCTACGTTGTCGTGCCTAACTTTCGATCCCGATGGACTCACGGGGCCCGTGAGTACTGTTCGGAAAGCTCGTTTCGATGCCAACACCCCAGGGCCGGAATAATCCGTGAGGATAAAAAGAAAAGAATAGAAAAACGAAAACGAAAAAGAGGGGTGCAACACGAGGACTTCCCAGGAGGTCACCCATCCTAGTACTACTCTCGCCCAAGCACGCTTAACTTCGGAGTTCTGATGGGATCCGGTGCATTAGTGCTGGTATGATCGCACCCGTCATGTCACGCATTGCGAATTTACTTGAAGCGACTCAATTTCTCTTCTCGAAGGAAGTCTAGAGTGTTCAACTTCCGGCTTTTAAGCGACTCAATTAACGCAATTTTTCGAGCCCGACTCGATTAACGGAATACTACTTATGTACGACGGAATACAAAAATGAAAATTGCTTGGTAAACATAATTCCCGCGTTTCTACGTTCTCGTGCCTAACTTTCGATCCCGATGGACTCACGGGGCCCGTGAGTACTGTTCGGAAAGCTCGTTTCCAGGCCAACACCCCAGGGCCGGAATAATCCGTGAGGATAAAAAGAAAAGAATAGAAAAACGAAAACGAAAACGAGGGGTGCAACCCGAGGACTTCCCAGGAGGTCACCCATCCTAGTACTACTCTCGCCCAAGCACGCTTAACTTCGGAGGTCTGATGGGATCCGGTGCATTAGTGCTGGTATGATCGCACCCGTCATGTTACGCATTGCAAATTTCCTTGAAGCGACTCAATTTCTCTTCTCGAAGGAAGTCTAGAGTGTTCAACTTCCGGCTTTTAAGCGACTCAATTAACGCAATTTCCCGAGCCCGACTCGATTAACGGAATACTACTTAGGTACGACGGAATACAAAAATGAAAATTGCTTGGTAAACGGAATTCCCGCGTCTCTACGTTCTCGTGCCTAACTTTCGATCCTGATGGACTCACGGGGCCCGTGAGTACTGTTCGGAAAGCTCGTTTCGAGGCCAACACCCAGGGCCGGAATAATCCGTGAGGATAAAAAGAAAAGAATAGAAAAACGAAAACGAAAACGATGGGTGCAACACGAGGACTTCCCAGGAGGTCACCCATCCTAGTACTACTCTCGCCCAAGCACGCTTAACTTCGTAGTTCTGATGGGATCCGGTGCATTAGTGCTGGTATGATCGCACCCGTCATGTCACGCATTGCGAATATTACTACTTGAAGCGACTCAATTTCTCTTCTCGAAGGAAGTCTAGAGTGTTCAACTTCCTGCTTTTAAGCGACTCAATTAACGCAATTTCCCGAGCCCGACTCGATTAACGGAATACTACTTATGTACGACGGAATAAAAAAATGAAAATTGCTTGGTAAACGGAATTCCCGCGTCTCTACGTTCTCGTGCCTAACTTTCGATCCCGATGGACTCACGGGGCCCGTGAGTACTGTTCGTAAAGCTCGTTTCGAGGCCAACACCCCAGGGCCGGAATAATCCGTGAGGATAAAAAGAAAAGAATAGAAAAACGAAAACGAAAACGAGGGGTGCAACACGAGGACTTCTCAGGAGGTCACCCATCCTAGTACTACTCTCGCCCAAGCACGCTTAACTTCGGAGTTCTGATGGGATCCGGTGCATTAGTGCTGGTATGATCCCACCCGTCATGTTGTGCATTGCAAATTTACTTGAAGCGACTCAATTTCTCTTCTCGAAGGAAGTCTAGAGTGTCCAACTTCCGGCTTTTAAGCGACTCAATTAACGCAATTTCCCGAGCCCTACTCGATTAACGGAATACTACTTATGTACGACGGAATACAAAAATGAAAATTGCTTGGTAAACGGAATTCCCGCGTCTCTCTACTTCTCGCGTGGCCTAACTTTCGACCCGATGGGCCTCACAGGGGCCCTGATTTACTGTTCGGAAGCTCCTTTTCGATGCAACACCCAGGCCGGAATAATCCCGTGAGGATAAAAAGAAAGGAATAGAAAAACGAAACAGAAACGAGGGGTTGCAATCACGAGGACTTCCTCCCAGGAGGTCACCCATCCTATTACTACTCCCCTCGGCCCAAGCACGCCTAACTAACTTCGGAGTTCTGATGGGATCCGGTGCATTCGTGCTGGTATGATCGCACCCGTCATGTTACGCATTGCAAATTTACTTGAAGCGACTCAATTTCTCTTCTCGAAGGAAGTCTAGAGTGTTTAACTTCCGGCTTTTAAGCGACTCAATTAACGCAATTTCCCGAGCCCGACTCGATTAACGGAATACTACTTATGTACGACGGAAAACAAAAATGAAAATTGCTTGGTAAACGGAATTCCCGCGTCTCTACGTTCTCGTGCCTAACTTTCGATCCCGATGGACTCACGGGGCCCGTGAGTACTGTTCGGAAAGCTCGTTTCGAGGCCAACACCCCAGGGCCGGAATAATCCGTGAGGATAAAGAAAAGAATAGAAAAACGAAAATGAAAACGAGGGGTGCGACACGAGGACTTCCCAGGAGGTCACCCATCCTAGTACTACTCTCGCCCAAGCACTCTTAACTTCGGAGTTCTGATGGGATCCGGTGCATTAGTGCTGGTATGATCGCACCCGTCATGTTACGCATTGCGAATTTTTCTTGAAGCGACTCAATTTCTCTTCTTGAAGGATGTCTAGAGTGTTCAACTTCCGGCTTTTAAGCGACTCAATTAACGCAATTTCCCGAGCCCGACTCGATTAACGGAATACTACTTCTGTACGACGGAATACAAAAATGAAAATTGCTTGGTAAACGGAATTCCCTCGTCTCTTTCTACGTTTCCTCGTGCACTAACTTACTTTCGATCCCGATGACTCACGGGGCCCCGGAGTACTGTTCGGTAAAGCTCGTTTCGAGGCCAACACCCCAGGGCCGGAATACTCCGTGAGGATAAAAAGAAAAGAATAGAAAAACGAAAACGAAAACGAGGGGTGCAACACGAGGACTTCCCAGGAGGCCACCCATCCTAGTACTACTCTCGCCCAAGCACGCTTAACTTCGGAGTTCTGATGGGATCCTGTGCATTAGTGCTGGTATGATCGCACCCGTCATGTCACGCATTGCAAATTTACTTGAAGCGACTCAATTTCTCTTCTCGAAGGAAGTCTAGAGTGTTCAACTTCCGGCTTTTAAGCGACTCAATTAAGGCAATTTCCCGAGCCCGACTCGATTAACGGAATACTACTTATGTACGACGGAATACAAAAATGAAAATTGCTTGGTAAACGGAATTCCCGCGTCTCTACGTTCTCGTGCCTACCTTTCGATCCCGATGGACTCACGGGGCCCGTGAGTACTGTTCGGAAAGCTCGTTTCGAGGCCAACACCCCAGTGCCGGAATAATCCGTGAGGATAAAAAGAAAAGAATAGAAAAACGAAAACGAAAACGAGGGGTGCAACACGAGTACTTCCCAGGAGGTCACCCATCCTAGTACTACTCTCGCCCAAGCACGCTTAACTTCGGAGTTCTGATGGGATCCGGTGCATTAGTGCTGGTATGATCGCAACCGTCATGTTACGCATTGCGAATTTACTTGAAGCGACTCAATTTCTCTTCTCGAAGGAAGTCTAGAGTGTTCAACTTCCGGCTTTTAAGCTACTCAATTAACGCAATTTCCCGAGCCCGACTCGATTAACGGAATACTACTTATGTACGACGGAATACAAAAATGAAAATTGCTTGCTAAACGGAATTCCCCCCCCCCGCGTCTCCTATCTTATCCTACGTTGTCGTGCCTAACTTTCGATCCCGATGGACTTAAGGGGCCCGTGCGTACTGTTTGGAAAGCTCGTTTCGAGCCCAACACCCCTGGCCGGAATAATCCTTGAGTATAAAAAGAAAAGAAAAGAAAAACGAAAACGAGGGGTGCAACACGAGGACTTCCCAGGAGGTCACCCATCCTAGTACTACTCTCGCCCAAGCACGCTTAACTTCGGAGTTCTGATGGGATCCGGTGCATTAGTTCTGGTATGATCGCACCCGTCATGTTACGCATTGCAAATTTACTTGAAGCGACTCAATTTCTCTTCTCGAAGGATGTCTAGAGTGTTCAACTTCCGGCTTTTAAGCGACTCAATTAACGCAATTTCCCGAGCCCGACTCGATTAACGGAAAACTACTTATGTACGACGGAATACAAAAATGAAAATTGCTTGGTAAACGGAATTCCCGCGTCTCTACGTTCTCGTGCCTAAGTTTCGATCCCGATGGACTCACGGGGCCCGTGAGTACTGTTCGGAAAGCTCGTTTCGAGGCCAACACCCCCGGGCCGGAATAATCCGTGAGGATAAAAAGAAAAGAATAGAAAAACGAAAACGAAAACGAGGGGTGCAACACGAGGACTTCCCAGGAGGTCACCCATCCTAGTACGACTCTCGCCCAAGCACGCTTAACTTCGGAGTTCTGATGGGATCCGGTGCATTAGTGCTGGTATGATCGCACCCGTCATGTTAAGCATTGCGAATTTACTTGAAGCGACTCAATTTCTCTTCTCGAAGGAAGTCTAGAGTGTTCAACTTCCGGCTTTTAAGCGACTCAATTAACGCATTTTCCCGAGCCCGACTCGATTAACGGAATACTACTTATGTACGACGGAATACAAAAATGAAAATTGCTTGGTAAACGGAATTTTCGCGTCTCTACGTTCTCGTGCCTAACTTTCGATCCCGATGGGCTCACGGGGCCCGTGAGTACTGTTCGGAAAGCTCGTTTCGAGGCCAACACCCCAGGGCCGGAATAATCCGTGAGGATAAAAAGAAAAGAATAGAAAAACGAAAACGAAAACGATGGGTGCAACACGAGGACTTCCCAGGAGGTCACCCATCCTAGTACTACTCTCGCCCAAGCACGCTTAACTTCGGAGTTCTGATGGGATCCGGTG
>JAGKPW010002636.1:0-10732 GCA_019926035.1 Melaleuca alternifolia | reverse complement strand
CAATGCGTAACATGACGGGTGCGATCATACCAGCACAAATGCACCGGATCCCATCAGAACTCCGAAGTTAAGCGTGCTTGGGCGAGAGTAGTACTAGGATGGGTGACCTCCTGGGAAGTCCTCGTGTTGCACCCCTCGTTTTCGTTTCGTTTTTCTATTCTTTTCTTTTTATCCTCACGGATTATTCCGGCCCTGGGGTGTTGGCCTCGAAACGAGCTTTCCGAACAGTACTCACGGGCCACGTGAGTCCATCGGGATCGAAAGTTAGGCACGAGAACGTAGAGACGCGGGAATTCCGTTTACCAAGCAATTTTCATTTTTGTATTACGTCGTACATAAGTAGTATTCCGTTAATCGAGTCGGGCTCGGGAAATTGCGTTAATTGAGTCGCTTAAAAGCCGGAAGTTGAACACTCTAGACTTCCTTCGAGAAGAGAAATTGAGCCGCTTCAAGTAAATTTGCAATGCGTAACATGACGGGTGCGATCATACCAGCACTAATGCACCGGATCCCATCAGAACTCCGAAGTTAAGCGTGCTTGGGCGAGAGTAGTACTAGGATGGGGGACCTCCTGGGAAGTCCTCGTGTTGCACCCCTCGTTTTCGTTTTCGTTTTTCTATCCTTTTCTTTTTATCCTCACGGATTATTCCGGCCCTGGGGTGTTGGCCTCGAAACGAGCTTCGAACGTACTCACGGGGCCCGTGAGTTCCATCGGGACGGAAAAGTAGGACGAGAACGTTAAGAGACGCGTGGGGGGAATTCTCCGTGTTTTACAAGCAACTTCATTTTGTATTCGTCCGTACATAAGTGTATGCCGTAATCGAGTAGGGCTGGGAAAGTGCGTTAATTGGCGCTTAAAAGCCGGGGTTGAACACTCTAGACTTCCTTCGAGAGAGAAATTGAGTTCGCTCAAGTAAATCGCAATGCGTAACATGACGGGTGCGATCATACCAGCACTAATGCACCGGATACCATCAGAACTCCGAAGTTAAGCGTGCTTGGGCGAGAGTAGTACTAGGATGGGTGACCTCCTGGGAAGTCCTCGTGTTGCACCCCTCGTTTTCGTTTTCGTTTTTATATTCTTTTCTTTTTATCCTCACGGATTATTCCGGCCCTGGGGTGTTGGCCTCGAAACGAGCTTTCCGAACAGTACTCACGGGCCCCGTGAGTCCATCGGGATCGAAAGTTATGCACGAGAACGTAGAGACGCGGGAATTCCGTTTACCAAGCAATTTTCATTTTTGTATTCCGTCGTACATAAGTAGTATTCCGATAATCGAGTCGGGCTCGGGGAATTGCGTTAATTGAGTCGCTTAAAAGCCGGAAGTTGAACACTCTAGACTTCCTTCGAGAAGAGAAATTGAGTCGCTTCAAGTAAATTTGCAATACGTAACATGACGGGTGCGATCATACCAGCACTAATGCACCGGATCCCATCAGAACTCCGAAGTTAAGCGTGCTTGTGCGAGAGTAGTACTAGGATGGGTGACCTCCTGGGAAGTCCTCGTGTTGCACCCCTCGTTTTCGTTTTCGTTTTTCTATTCTTTTCTTTTTATCCTCACGGATTATTCCGGCCCTTGGGTGTTGGCCTCGAAACGAGCTTTCCGAACAGTACTCACGGGCCCCGTGAGTCCATCGGGATCGAAAGTTAGGCACGAGAACGTAAAGACGCGGGAATTCCGTTTACCAAGCAATTTTCATTTTTGTATTCCGTCGTACATAAGTAGTATTCCGTTAATCGAGTCGGGCTCGGGAAATTGCGTTAAATGAGTCGCTTAAAAGCCGGAAGTTGAACACTCTAGACTTCCTTCGAGAAGAGAAATTGAATCGCTTCAAGTAAATTTGCAATGCGTAACATGACGGGTGCGATCATACCAGCACTAATGCACCGGATCCCATCAGAACTCCGAAGTTAAGCGTGCTTGGGCGAGTGTAGTACTAGGATGGGTGACCTCCTGGGAAGTCCTCGTGTTGCACCCCTCGTTTTCGTTTTCGTTTTTCTATTCTTTTCTTTTTATTCTCACGGATTATTCCGGCCCTGGGGTGTTGGCCTCGAAACGAGCTTTCCGAACAGTACTCACGGGCCCCGTGAGTCCATCGGGATCGAAAGTTGGGCACGAGAACGTAGAGACGCGGGAATTCCGTTTACCAAGCAATTTTCATTTTTGTATTCCGTCGTACATAAGTAGTATTACGTTAATCGAGTCGGGCTCGGGAAATTGCGTTAATTGAGTCGCTTAAAAGCCGGAAGTTGAACACTCTAGACTTCCTTCGAGAAGAGAAATTGAGTCGCTTCAAGGAAATTTGCAATGCGTGACATGACGGGTGCGATCATACCAGCACTAATGCACCGGATCCCATCAGAACTCCGAAGTTAAGCGTGCTTGGGGGAGAGTAGTACTAGGATGGGTGACCTCCTGGGAAGTCCTCGTGTTGCACCCCTCGTTTTCGTTTTCGTTTTTCTATTCTTTTCTTTTTATCCTCAAGGATTATTCCGGCCCTGGGGTGTTGGCCTCGAAACGAGCTTTCCAAACAGTACTCACGGGCCCCGTGAGTCCATCGGGATCGAAAGTTAGGCACGAGAACGTAGAAACGCGGGAATTCCGTATACCAAGCAGTTTTCATTTTTGTATTTCGTCGTAAATAAGTAGTATTCCGTCGATTGAGTCGGGCTCGGGAAATTGCGTTAATTGAGTCGCTTAAAAGGCCGGAAGGAAAGTTTAACACTATAGACTTCCTTCCATCGAGCAAGAGAAGTGAGTCGGCTTCAAATAAATTCGCAATGAGTAACAAGGACGGGTGCGGATCATCAGAACCTAATGCACCGGATTCCATCAAACTCGAAGTTAAGAGTGCGTGGGCGAGAGTAGTACTAGGATGGGTGACCTCCTGGGAAGTCCTCGTGGTGCACCCCTCGTTTTCGTTTTCGTTTTTCTATTCTTTTCTTTTTATCCTCACGGATTATTCCGGCCCTGGGGTGTTGGCCTCGAAACTAGCTTTCCGAACAGTACTCACGGGCCCCGTGAGTCCATCGGGATCGAAAGTTAGGCACGAGAACGTAGAGACGCGGGAATTCCGTTTACCAAGCAATTTTCCTTTTTGTATTCCGTCGTACATAAGTAGTATTCCGTTAATCGAGTCGGGCTCGGGAAAATGCGTTAATTGAGTCGCTTAAAAGCCGGAAGTTGAACACTCTAGACTTCCTTCGAGAAGAGAAATTGAGTCGCTTCAAGTAAATTTGCAATGCGTAACCTGACGGGTGCGATCATACCAGCATAATGAACGGATCCCATCAAGAAACTCCGAAGTTTAAGGTGCTTGGGCGAGAGTAAAGTACTTGGTCATGGGTGACCCTCCTGCGGAAGTCTCGTGTTGCAACCCCTCGTTTTCGTTTTCGTTTTATTATTTCTTTTTATCCTCACGGATTTAGTTTTTTTTTTTTTTTTTTTTTTTTGTTTTTCGGCACGAGGGGTGTTGGCCTCGAAACGAGCTTTCCGAACAGTACACACGGGCCCCGTGAGTCCATCGGGATCGAAAGTTAGGCACGAGAACGTAGAGACGCGGGAATTCCGTTTACCAAGCAATTTTCATTTTTGTATTCCGTCGTACATGAGTAGTATTCCGTTAATCGAGTCGGGATCGGGAAATTGCGTTAATTGAGTCGCTTAAAAGCCGGAAGTTGAACACTCTAGACTTCCTTCGAGAAGAGAAATTGAGTCGCTTCAATTAAATTTGCAATGCGTAACATGACGGGTGCGATCATACCAGCACTAATGCACCGGATCCCATCGGAACTCCGAAGTTAAGCGTGCTTGGGCGAGAGTAGTACTAGGATGGGTGACCTCCTGGGAAGTTCTCGTGTTGCACCCCTCGTTTTCGTTTTCGTTTTTCTATTCTTTTCTTTTTATCCTCACGGATTATTCCGGCCCTGGGGTGTTGGCCTCGAAACGAGCTTTCAGAACAGTACTCACGGGCCCCGTGAGTCCATCGGGATCGAAAGTTAGGCACGAGAACGTAGAGACGGGGGAATTCCGTTTACCAAGCAATTTTCATTTTTGTATTCCGTCGTACATAAGTAGTTTTCCGTTAATCGAGTCGGGCTCGGGAAATTGCGTTAATTGAGTCGCTTAAAAGCCGGAGTTGAACACTCTAGACTTCCTTCGAGAAGAGAAATTGAGTGGCTCCAAGTAAATTTGCGATGCATAACATGACGGGTGCGATCATACCAGCACTAATGCACCGGATCCCATCAGAACTCCAAAGTTAAGCGTATTTGGGCGAGAGTAGTACTAGGATGGGTGACCTCCTGGGAAGTCCTCGTGTTGCACCCCTCGTTTTCGTTTTCTTTTTTCTATTCTTTTCTTTTTATCCTCACGGATTATTCCGGCCCTGGGGTGTTGGCCTCGAAACGAGCCTTCCGAACAGTACTCACGGGCCCCGTGAGTCCATCGGGATCGAAAGTTAGGCACGAGAACGTAGAGACGCGGGAATTCCGTTTACCAAGCAATTTTCATTTTTGTATTCCGTCGTAAATAAGTAGTATTCCGTTAATCGAGTCGGGCTCGGGAAATTGCGTTAATTGAGTCGCTTAAAAGCCGGAAGTTGAACACTCTAGACTTCCTTCGAGAAGAGAAATTGAGTCGCTTCAAGTAAATTTGCAATGCGTAACATGAGGGTGCGATCATACCAGCACTAATGCACCGGATCCCATCAGAACTCCGAAGTTAAGCGTGCTTGGGCGAGAGTAGTACTAGGATGGGTGACCTCCTGGGAAGTCCTCGGTTGCACCCCTCGTTTTCGTTTTCGTTTTTCTATTCTTTTCTTTTTATCCTCACGGATTATTCCGGCACTGGGGTGTTGGCCTCGAAACGAGCTTTCCGAACAGTACTCACGGGCCCCGTGAGTCCATCGGGATCGAAAGTTAGGCACGAAAACGTAGAGACGCGGGAATTCCGTTTACCAAGCAATTTTCATTTTTGTATTCCGTCGTACATAAGTAGTATTCCGTTAATCGAGTAGGGCTCGGGAAATTGCGTTAATTGAGTCGCTTAAAAGCCGGAAGTTGAACACTCTAGACTTCCTTCGAGAAGAGAAATTGAGTCGCTTCAAGTAAATAGGCAATGCGTAACATGACGGGTGCGATCATACCAGCACTAATGCACCGGATCCCATCAGAACTCCGAAGTTAAGAGTGCTTGGGCGAGAGTAGTACTAGGATGGGTGACCTCCTGGGAAGTCCTCGTGTTGAACCCTTCGTTTTCGTTTTCGTTTTTCTATTCTTTTCTTTTTATCCTCACGGATTATTCCGGCCCTGGGGTGTTGGCCTCGAAACGAGCTTTCCGAACAGTACTCCCGGGCCCCGTGAGTCCATCGGGATCGAAAGTTAGGCACGAGAACGTAGAGACGCGGGAATTCCGTTTACCAAGCAATTTTAATTTTTGTATTCCGTCGTACATAAGTAGTATTCCGTTAATCGAGTCGGGGTCGGGAAATTGCGTTAATTGAGTCGCTTAAAAGCCGGAAGTTGAACACTCTAGACTTCCTTCGAGAAGAGAAATTGAGTCGCTTCAAGTAAATTTGCAATGCGTAACATGACGGGTGCAATCATACCAGCACTAATGCACCGGATCCCATCAGAACTCCGAAGTTAAGCGTGCTTGGGCGAGAGTAGTACTAGAATGGGTGACCTCCTGGGAAGTCCTCGTGTTGCACCCCTCGTTTTCGTTTTCGTTTTCGTTTTTCTATTCTTTTCTTTTTATCCTCACGGATTATACCGGCCCTGGGGTGTTGGCCTCGAAACGAGCTTTCCGAACAGTACTCACGGGCCCCGTGAGTCCATCGGGATCGAAAGTTAGGCACGAGAACGTAGAGACGCGGGAATTCCGTTGACCAAGCAATTTTCATTTTTGTATTCCGTCGTACATAAGTAGTATTCCGTTAATCGAGTCGGGCTCGGGAAATTGCGTTAATTGAGTCGCTTAAAAGCCGGAAGTTAAACACTCTAGACTTCCTTCGAGAAGAGAAATTGAGTCGCTTCAAGTAAATTCGCAATGCGTAACAAGACGGGTGCGATCATACCAGCACTAATGCACCGGATCCCATCAGAACTCCGAAGTTAAGTGTGCTTGGGCGAGAGTAGTACTAGGATGGGTGACCTCCTGGGAAGTCCTCGTGTTGCACCCCTCGTTTTCGTTTTCGTTTTGCTATTCTTTTCTTTTTATCCTCACGGATTATTCCGGCCCTGGGGTGTTGGCCTCGAAACGAGCTTTCCGAACAGTACTCACGGGGCCCCGTGAGTCCAGCGGGATCGAACGTTAGGCACGAGACGTGACAGACGGCAGGGGAATTCAGTTTACAAGCATTGTCATGTTGTTATTCAGTCGTACATAAGTAGTATTCCGTTAATCGAGTCGGGCTCGGGAAATTGCGTTAATTGGGTCGCTTAAAAGCCGGAAGTTGAACACTCTAGACTTCCTTCGAGAAGAGAAATTGAGTCGCTGCAAGTAAATTCGCAATGCGTAACATGACGGGTGCGATCATACCAGCACTAATGCACCGGATCCCATCAGAAATCCGAAGTTAAGCATGCTTGGGCGAGAGTAGTACTAGGATGGGTGACCTCCTGGGAAGTCCTCGTGTTGCACCCCCCGTTTTCGTTTTCGTTTTTCTATTCTTTTCTTTTTATCCTCACGGATTATTCCGGCCCTGGGGTGTTGGCCTCGAAACGAGCTTTCTGAACAGTACTCACGGGCCCCGTGAGTCCATCGGGATCGAAAGTTAGGCACGAGAACGTACAGACGCGGGAATTCCGTTTACCAAGCAATTTTCATTTTTGTATTCCGTCGTACATAAGTAGTATTCCGTTACTCGAGTCGGGCTCGGGAAATTGCGTTAATTGAGTCGCTTAAAAGCCGGAAGTTGAACACTCTAGACTTCCTTCGAGAAGAGAAAATGAGTCGCTTCAAGTAAATTTGCAATGCGTAACATGACGGGTGCGATCATACCAGCACTAATGCACCGGATCCCATCAGAACTCCGAAGTTAAGCGTGCTTGGGCAAGAGTAGTACTAGGATGGGTGACCTCCTGGGAAGTCCTCGTGTTGCACCCCTCGTTTTCGTTTTCGTTTTTCTATTCTTTTCTTTTTATCCTCAGGGATTATTCCGGCCCTGGGGTGTTGGCCTCGAAACGAGCTTTCCGAACAGTACTCACGGGCCCCGTGAGTCCATCGGGATCGAAAGTTAGGCACGGGAACGTAGAGACGCGGGAATTCCGTTTACCAAGCAATTTTCATTTTTGTATTCCGTCGTACATAAGTAGTATTCCGTTAATCGAGTCGGGCTCGGGGAATTGCGTTAATTGAGTCGCTTAAAAGCCGGAAGTTGAACACTATAGACTTCCTTCGAGAAGAGAAATTGAGTCGCTTCAAGTAAATTTGCAATGCGTAACATGACGGGTGCGATCATACCAGAACTAATGCACCGGATCCCATCAGAACTCCGAAGTTAAGCGTGCTTGGGCGAGAGTAGTACTAGGATGGGTGACCTCCTGGGAAGTCCTCGTGTTGCACCCCTCGTTTTCGTTTTTCGTTTTTCTTTTCTTTTTATCCTCACGGATTATTCCGGCCCTGGGGTGTTGGCCTCGAAACGAGCTTTCCGAACAGTACTCACGGGCCCCGTGAGTCCATCGGGATCGAAAGTTAGGCACGAGAAAGTAGAGACGCGGGAATTCCGTTTACCAAGCAATTTTCATTTTTGTATTCCGTCGTACATAAGTAGTATTCGGTTAATCGAGTCGGGCTCGGGAAATTGCGTTAATTGAGTCGCTTAAAAGCCGGAAGTTGAACACTCTAGACTTCCTTCGAGAAGAGAAATTGAGTCGCTTCAAGTAAATTTGCAAAGCGTAACATGACGGGTGCGATCATACCAGCACTAATGCACCGGATCCCATCAGAACTCCGAAGTTAAGCGTGCTTGGGCGAGAGTAGTACTAGGATGGGTGACCTCGTGGGAAGTCCTCGTGTTGCACCCCTCGTTTTCATTTTCGTTTTTCTATTCTTTTCTTTTTATCCTCACGGATTATTCCGGCCCTGGGGTGTTGGCTTCGAAACGAGCTTTCCGAACAGTACTCACGGGCCCCGTGAGTCCATCGGGATCGAATGTTAGGCACGAGAACGTAGAGACGCGGGAATTCCGTTTACCAAGCAATTTTCATTTTTGTATTCCGTCGTACATAAGTAGTATTCCGTTAATCGAGTCGGGCTCGGGAAATTGCGTTAATTGAGTTCCTTAAAAGACGGAAGTTGAACACTCTAGACTTCCTTCGATAAGAGAAATTGAGTCGCTTCAAGTAAATTTTCAATGCATAATAAGACGGGTGCGATCATACCAGCACTAATGCACCGGATCCCATCAGAACTCCGAAGTTAAGGGTGCTTGGGCGAGAGTAGTACTAGGATGGGTGACCTCCTGGGAAGTCCTCGTGTTGCACCCCTCTTTTTCGTTTTCGTTTTTCTATTCTTTTCTTTTTATCCTCACGGATTATTCCGGCCCCGGGGTGTTGGCCTCGAAACGAGCTTTCCGAACAGTACTCACGGGCCCCCTGAGTCCATCGGGATCGAAAGTTAGGCACGAGAACGTAGAGACGCGGGAATTCCGTTTAACAAGCAATTTTCATTTTTGTATTCCGTCGTACATAAGTAGTATTCCGTTAATCGAGTCGGGCTCGGGAAATGGCGTTAATTGAGTCGCTTAAAAGCCGGAAGTTGAACACTCTAGACTTCCTTCGAGAAGAGAAATTGAGTCGCTTCAAGTAAATTTGCAATGCGTAACATGACGGGTGCGATCATACCAGCACTAATGCACCAGATCCCATCAGAACTCCGAAGTTAAGCGTGCTTGGGCGAGAGTAGTACTAGGATGGGTGACCTCCTGGGAAGTCATCGTGTTGCACCCCTCGTTTTCGTTTTCGTTTTTCTATTCTTTTCTTTTTATCCTCACGGATTATTCCGGCCCTGGGGTGTTGGCCTCGAAACGAGCTTTACGAACAGTACTCACGGGCCCCGTGAGTCCATCGGGATCGAAAGTTAGGCACGAGAACGTAGAGACGCGGGAATTCCGTTTACCAAGCAATTTTCAATTTTGTATTCCGTCGTACATAAGTAGTATTCCGTTAATCGAGTCGGGCTCGGAAAATTGCGTTAATTGAGTCGCTTAAAAGCCGGAAGTTGAACACTCTAGACTTCCTTCGAGAAGAGAAATTGAGTCGATTCAAGTAAATTTGCAATGCGTAACATGACGGGTGCGATCATACCAGCACTAATGCACAGGATCCCATCAGAACTCCGAAGTTAAGCGTGCTTGGGCGAGAGTAGTACTAGGATGGGTGACCTCCTGGGAAGTCCTCGTGTTGCACCCCTCGTTTTCGTTTTCGTTTTTCTATTCTTTTCTTTTTATCCTCACGGATTATTCCGGCCCCGGGCTGTTGGCCTCGAAACGAGCTTTCCGAACAGACTCACGGGGCCGTGAGTCCAGCGGGATCGAAAGGTAGGCACCCGAGAAAGTAGAGGACGCGGGAATTCCGTTTTTACCAGCAATTTTCATTTTTGTATTTCATCGTACATAAGTAGTATTCTGTTAATCGGGTCGGGCTCTGGAAATTGCATTATTTGAGTCGCTTAAAAGCCGGAAGGTGAACACTCTAGACTTCCTTCGAGAAGAGAAATTGAGTCGCTTCAAGTAAATTTGCGATGCATAAAATGACGGGTGCGATCATACCAGCACTAATGCACCGGATCCCATCAGAACTCCGAAGTTAAGCGTGCTTGGGCGAGAGTAGTACTAGTACTAGGATGGGTGAACTCCTGGGAAGTCCTCGTGTTGCACCCCTCGTTTTCGTTTTCGGTTTCATTTTTCTATTCTTTTCTTTTTATCCTCACGGATTATTCCGGCCCTGGGGTCTTGGCCTCGAAACGAGCTTTCCGAACAGTACTCACGGGCCCCGTGAGTCCATCGGGGATCGAAAGTTAGGCACGAGAACGTAGAGACGCGGGAATTCCGTTTACAAAGCAATTTTCATTTTTGTATTCCGTCGTACATAAGTAGTATTCCGTTAATCGAGTCGGGCTCGGGAAATTGCGTTAATTGAGTCGCTTAAAAGCCGGAAGTTGAACACTCTAGACTTCCTTCGAGAAGAGTAATTGAGTCGCTTCAAGTAAATTCGCAATGCGTAACATGACGGGTGCGATCATACCAGCACTAATGCACCGGATCCCATCAGAACTCCGAAGTTAAACGTGCTTGGGCGAGAGTAGTACTAGGATGGGTGACCTTCTGGGAAGTCCTCGTGTTGCACCCCTCGTTTTCGTTTTCGTTTTTCTATTCTTTTCTTTTTATCCTCACGGATTATTCCGGCCCTGGGGTGTTGGCCTCGAAGCGAGCTTTCCGAACAGTACTCACGGGCCCCGTGAGTCCATCGGGATCGAAAGTTAGGCACGAGAACGTAGAGACGCGGGAATTCCGTTTACCAAGCAATTTTCAATTTTGTATTTCGTCGTACATAAGTAGTATTTCGTTAATTGAGTCGGGCTCGGGAAATTGCGTTAATTGAGTCGCTTAAAAGCCGGAGGTGGAACACTCTAGACTTCCTTCGAGAAGAGAAATTGAGTCGCTTCAAGTAAATTTGCAATGCGTAAAAAGACGGGTGCGATCATACCAGCACTAATGCACCGGATCC
>JAGKPW010002635.1:0-15829 GCA_019926035.1 Melaleuca alternifolia | reverse complement strand
TTGAGTCGCTTAAAAGCCGGAAGTTGAACACTCTAGACTTCCTTCGAGAAGAGAAATTGAGTCGCGTCAAGTAAATTTGCAATGCGTAACATGACGGGTGCGATCATACCAGCACTAATGCACCGGATCCCATCAGAACTCCGAAGTTTAGCGTGCTTGGGCGAGAGTAGTACTAGGATGGGTGACCTCCTGGGAAGTCCTCGTGTTGCACCCCTCGTTTTCGTTTTCGTTTTTCTCTTCTTTTCTTTTTATCCTCACGGATTATTCCGGCCCTGGGGTGTTGGCCTCGAAACGAGCTTGTCCGAACAGTACTACCGGCCCCCGTGAGTCCATCGGGATCGAATTTAGGCACGAGAACGTAGAGACGCGGGAATCGTTCAGCATTTTCATTTTTGTATTCCGTCGTACATAAGTCGTATTCCGTTAATCGAGTCGGGCTCGGGAAATTGCGTTAATTGAGTCGCTTAAAAGCCGGAAGTTGAACACTCTAGACTTCCTTCGCGAAGAGAAATTGAGTCGCTTCAAGTAAATTCGCAATGCGTAACATGACGGGTGCGATCATACCAGCACTAATGCACCGGATCCCATCAGAACTCCGAAGTTAAGCGTGTTTGGGCGAGAGTAGTACTAGGATGGGTGACCTCCTGGGAAGTCCTCGTGTTGCAACCCTCGTTTTCGTTTTCGTTTTTCTATTCTTTTCTTTTTATCCTCACGGATTATTCCGGCCCTGGGGTGTTGTCCTCGAAACGAGCTTTCCGAACAGTACTCACGGGCCCCGTGAGTCCATCGGGATCGAAAGTTAGGCACGAGAACGTAGAGACGCGGAAATTCCGTTTACCAAGCAATTTTCATTTTTGTATTCCGTCGTACATAAGTAGTATTCCGTTAATCGAGTCGGGCTCGGGAAATTGCGTTAATTGATTCGCTTAAAAGCCGGAAGTTGAACACTCTAGACTTCCTTCGAGAAGAGAAATTATGTCGCTTCAAGTAAATTTGCAATGCGTGACATGACGGGTGCGATCATACCAGCACTAATGCACCGGATCCCATCAGAACTCCGCAGTTAAGCGTGCTTGGGCGAGAGTAGTACTAGGATGGGTGACCTCCTGGGAAGTCCTCGTGTTGCACCCCTCGTTTTTGTTTTCGTTTTTCTATTCTTTTCTTTTTATCCTCACGGATTATTCCGGCCCTGGGGTGTTGGCCTCGAAACGAGCTTTCCGAACAGTACTCACGGGCCCCGTAAGTCCATCGGGATCGAAAGTTAGGCACGAGAACGTAGAGACGCGGGAATTCCTTTTACCAAGCAATTTTCATTTTTGTATTCCGTCGTACATAAGTAGTATTCCGTTAATCGAGTCGGCCTCGGGAAATTGCGTTAATTGAGTCGCTTAAAAGCCGGAAGTTGAACACTCTAGACTTCCTTCGAGAAGAGAAATTGAGTCGCTTCAAGTAAATTTGCAATGCATAACATTACGGGTGCGATCATACCAGCACTAATGCACCGGATCCCATCAGAACTCCGAAGTTAAGCGTGCTTGGCCGAGAGTAGTACTAGGATGGGTGACCTCCTGGGAAGTCCTCGTGTTGCACCCCTCCTTTTCGTTTTCGTTTTTCTATTCTTTTCTTTTTATCCTCACGGATTATTCCGGCCCTGGGGTGTTGGCCTCGAAACGACCTTTCCGAACAGTACTCACGGGCCCCGTGAGTCCATCGGGATCGAAAGTTAGGCACGAGAACGTAGAGACGCGGGAATTCCGTTTACCAAGCAATTTTCCTTTTTGTATTCCGTCGTACATAAGTAGTATTCCGTTAATCGAGTCGGGCTCGGGAAATTTCGTTAATTGAGTCGCTTAAAAGCCGGAAGTTGAACACTCTAGACTTCCTTCGAGAAGAGAAATTGAGTCGCTTCCAGTAAATTTGCAATGCATAATGTGACGGGTGCGATCATACCAGCACTAATGCACCGGATCCCATCAGAACTCCGAAGTTAAGCGTGCTTGTGCGAGAGTAGTACTAGGATGGGTGACCTCCTGGGAAGTCCTCGTGTTGCACCCCTCGTTTTCGTTTTCGTTTTTCTATTCTTTTCTTTTTATCCTCACGGAATATTCCGGCCCTGGGGTGTTGGCCTCGAAACGAGCTTTCCGAACAGTACTCACGGGCCCCGTGAGTCCATCGGGATCGAAAGTTAGGCACGAGAAAGTAGAGACGCGGGAATTCCGTTTACCAAGCAATTTTCATTTTTGTATTCCGTCGTACATAAGTAGTCTTCCGTTAATCGAGTCGGGCTCGGGAAATTGCGTTAATTGAGTCGCTTAAAAGCCGGAAGTTGAACGCTCTAGACTTCCTTCGAGAAGAGAAATTGAGTCGCTTCAAGAATTTGGCATGCTGGACATGCCGGGTGCGATCAACCACACTAATGCACGCGGATCCCATCATAACGCCGAAGTTAGCTGCTTGGGCGAGAGTCGTATATGATGGGTGACCTCCTGGTAAGTCTCGTGTTGCACCCCCGTTTTCCGTTTTTCCGTTTTTCTATTCTTTTCTTTTTATCCTCCACGGATTATTCCGGACCTGGTGTGTTGGCCTCGAAACGAGCTTTCCGAACAGTACTCACGGGCCCCGTGAGTCCATCGGGATCGAAAGTTAGGCACGAGAACGTAGAGACGCGGGAATTCCGTTTACCAATCAATTTTCATTTTTGTATTCCGTCGTACATAAGTAGTATTCCGTTAATCGAGTCGGGCTCGGGAAATTGAGTTAATTGAGTCGCTTAAAAGCTGGAAGTTGAACACTCTAGACTTTCTTCGAGAAGAGAAATTGAGTCGCTTCAAGTAAATTTGCAATGCGTAACATGACGGTGCGATCATACCAGCACTAATGCACCGGATCCCATCAGAACTCCGAAGTTAAGCGTGCTTGGGCGAGAGTAGTACTAGGATGGGTGACCTCCTGAGAAGTCCTCGTGTTGCACCCCTCGTTTTCGTTTTCGTTTTTCTATTCTTTTCTTTTTATCCTCACGGATTATTCCGGCCCTGGGGTGTTGGCCTCGAAACGAGCTTTCCGAACAGTACTCACGAGCCCCGTGAGTCCATCGGGATCGAAAGTTAGGCACGAGAACGTAGAGACGCGGGAATTCCGTTTACCAAGCAATTTTCATTTTAGTATTCCGTCGTACATAAGTAGTATTCCGTTAATCGAGTCGGGCTCGGGAAATTGCGTTAATTGAGTCGCTTAAAAGCCGGAAGTTGAACCCTCTAGACTTCCTTCGAGAAGAGAAATTGAGTCGCTTCAAGTAAATTTGCAATGCGTAACATGACGGGTGCGATCATACCAGCACTAATGCACCGTATCCCATCAGAACTCCGAAGTTAAGCGTGCTTGGGCGAGAGTAGTACTAGTACTAGGATGGGTGACCTCCTGGGAAATCCTCGTGTTGCACCCCTCGTTTTCGTTTTCGTTTTTCTATTTTTTTCTTTTTATCCTCACGGATTATTCCGGCCCTGGGGTGTTGGCCTCGAAACGAGCTTTCCGAACAGTACTCACGGGCCCCGTGAGTCCATCGGGATCGAAAGTTAGGCACAAGAACGTAGAGACGCGGGAATTCCGTTTACCAAGCAATTTTCATTTTTGTATTCCGTCGTACATAAGTAGTATTCCGTTATCGGTCGGCTCGGAAATTGCGTTTAATTGATCGCTAAAAGCCGGAAGTTGAACACTCTAGACTTCCTTCGAGAAGAGAAATTGAGTCGCTTCAAGTAATTTTGCAATGCGTAACATGACGGGTGCGATCATACCAGCACTAATGCACCGGATCCCATCAGAACTCCGAAGTTAAGCGTGCTTGGGCGAGAGTAGTACTAGGATGGGTTACCTCCTGGGAAGTCCTCGTGTTGCACCCCTCGTTTTCGTTTCGTTTTTCTATTCTTTTCTTTTTATCCTCACGGATTATTCCGGCCCTGGGGTGTTGGCCTCGAAACGAGTTTTCCGAACAGTACTCACGGGCCCCGTGAGTCCATCGGGATCGAAAGTTAGGCACGAGAACGTAGAAACGCGGGAATTCCGTTTACCAAGCAATTTTCATTTTTGTATTCCGTCGTACATAAGTAGTATTCCGTTAATCGAGTCGGGCTCGGGACATTGCGTTAATTGAGTCGCTTAAAAGCCGGAAGTTGAACACTCTAGACTTCCTTCGAGAAGAGAAATTGAGTCGCTGCAAGTAAATTCGCAATGCGTAACATGACGGGTGCGATCATACCAGCACTAATGCACCGGATCCCATCAGAACTCCGAAGTTAAGCTTGCTTGGGCGAGAGTAGTACTAGGATGGGTGACCTCCTGGGAAGTCCTCGTGTTGCACCCCTCGTTTTCGTTTTCGTTTTTCTATTCTTTTCTTTTTATCCTCACGGATTATTCCGGCCCTGGGGTGTTGGCTTCGAAACGAGCTTTCCGAACAGTACTCACGGGCCCCGTGAGTCCATCGGGATCGAAAGTTAGGCACGAGAACGTAGAGACGCGGGAATTCCGTTTACCAAGCAATTTTCATTTTTGTTTTCCGTCGTACATAAGTAGTATTCCGTTAATCGAGTCGGGCTCGGGAAATTGCGTTAATTGAGTCGCTTAAAAGCCGGAAGTTGAACACTCTAGATTTCCTTTGAGAAGAGAAATTGAGTCGCTTCAAGTAAATTTGCACATGCTAACATGACGGGTGCGATCATACCAGCACTAATGCACCGGATCCCATCAGAACTTCGAAGTTAAGCGTGCTTGGGCGAGAGTAGTACTAGTATGGGTGACCTCCTGGGAAGTCCTCGTGTTGCACCCCTCGTTTTCGTTTTCGTTTTTCTCTTCTTTTCTTTTTATCCTCACGGATTATTCCGGCCCTGGGGTGTTGGCCTCGAAACGAGCTTTCCGAACAGTACTCACGGGCCCCGTGAGTCCATCGTGATCGAAAGTTAGGCACGAGAACGTAGAGACGCGGGAATTCCGTTTACCAAGCAATTTTCATTTTTGTATTCCGTCGTACATAAGTAGTATTCCCTTAATCGAGTCGGGCTCGGGAAATTGCGTTAATTGAGTCGCTTAAAAGCCGGAAGTTGAACACTCTAGACTTCCTTCGAGAAGAGAAAATGAGTCGCTTCAAGTAAATTCGCAATGCGTAACATGACGGGTGCGATCATACCAGCACTAATGCACCGGATCCCATCAGAACTCCGAAGTTAAGCGTGCTTGGGCGAGAGTAGTACTAGGATGGGTGCCCTCCTGGGAAGTCCTCGTGTTGCACCCCTCGTTTTCGTTTTCGTTTTTCTATTCTTTCCTTTTTATCCTCACGGATTATTCCGGCCCTGGGGTGTTGGCCTCGAAACGAGCTTTCCGAACATTACTCACGGGCCCCGTGAGTCCATCGGGATCGAAAGTTAGGCACGAGAACGTAGAGACGCGGGAATTCCGTTTACCAAGCAATTTTCATATTTGTATTCCGTCGTACATAAGTAGTATTCCGTTAATCGAGTCGGGCTCGGTAAATTGCGTTAATTGAGTCGCTTAAAAGCCGGAAGTTGAACACTCTAGACTTCCTTCGAGAAGAGAAATTGAGTCGCTTCAAGTAAATTTGCGATGCGTAACATGACGGGTGAGATCATACCAGCACTAATGCACCGGATCCCATCAGAACTCCGAAGTTAAGCGTGCTTGGGCGAGAGTAGTACTAGGATGGTGACCTCTATGGACGTCCCTCGTGTTGCGACCCCTCGTTTCGTTTTCGTTTTTCTATTCTTTTCTTTTTATCCTCACGGATTATTCCGGCCCGGGGTGTGTGTCCTCGAAACGAGCTTTTCCGAACAGTACTCACGGCCCCGTGATTCCATCGGGATCGAAAGTTAGGCACGAGAACGTAGAGACGCGGGAATTCCGTTTACCAAGCAATTTTCATTTATGTATTCCGTCGTACATAAGTAGTATTCCGTTAATCGAGTCGGGCTCGGGAAATTGCGTTAATTGAGTCGCTTAAAAGCCGGAAGTTGAACCCTCTAGACTTCCTTCGAGAAGAGAAATTGAGTCGCTTCAAGTAAATTTGGAATGCATAACATTACGGGTGCGATCATACCAGCACTAATGCACCGGATCCCATCAGAACTCCGAAGTTAAGCGTGCTTGGGCGAGAGTAGTACTAGGATGGGTGACCTCCTGGGAATTCCTCGTGTTGCACCCCTCGTTTTCGTTTTCGTTTTTCTATTCTTTTCTTTTTATCCTCACGGATTATTCCGGCCCTGGGGTGTTGGCCTCGAAACGAGCCTTCCGAACAGTACTCACGGGCCCCGTGAGTCCATCGGGATCGAAAGTTAGGCACGAGAACGTAGAGACGCGGGAATTCCGTTTACCAAGCAATTTTCATTTTTGTATTCCGTCGTACATAAGTAGTATTTCGTTAATCGAGTCGGGCTCGGGAAATTGCGTTAATTGAGTCGCTTAAAAGCCGGAAGTTGAACACTCTAGACTTCCTTCGGGAAGAGAAATTGAGTCGCTTCAAGTAAATTTGCAATGCGTGACATGACGGGTGCGATCATACCAGCACTAATGCACCGGATCCCATCAGAACTCCGAAGTAAGCGGCTTGGGCTGATATGTACTAGGATGGTGACCTCCTGGGAATCCTCGTGTTGCACCCCTCGTTTTCGTTTTCGTTTTTCTATTCTTTTCTTTTATCCTCACGGATTATTCCGGCCCTGGGGTGTTGGCCTCGAAACGAGCTTTCCGAACAGTACTCACGGGCCCCGTGAGTCCATCGGGATCGAAGGTTAGGCACGAGAACGTAGAGACGCGGGAATTCCGTTTACCAAGCAATTTTCATTTTTGTATTCCGCCGTACATAAGTAGTATTCCGTTAATCGAGTCGGGCTCGGGAAATTGCGTTAATTGAGTCGCTTAAAAGCCGGAAGTTGAACACTCTAGCCTTCTTTTCGAGAAGAGAAATTGAGTCGGCTTCAAGTAATTTGCAATGCGTACATGACGGGTGCGATCATACCAGCACTATGCACGATCCCCTCAGGAACTCCGAAGTAAGGCGTGCTTGGAGCAGAACAAAGTATACTAGGATGGGTGACCTCCTGGAGTCCTCGTTTGCAACCCCTCGTTTTCGTTTCCCGGTTTCGTTTTTTCTATTCTTTTCTTTTTATCCCCTCAGGTTATTCCGGCCCTGTGGTGTTGGCCTCGAAACGAGCTTTCCTCCGAGTACCACGGGCCCCGTGAGTCCATCGGGATCAAAGTTAGCACGCGAACGTAGAGACGCGGGAATTCCGTTTGCCAACCTTTGTCATTTTTGTATTCCGTCGTACATAAGTAGTATTCCGTTAATCGAGTCGGGCTCCGGAAATTGCGTTAATTGAGTCGCTTAAAAGCCGGAAGTTGAACACTCTAGACTTCCTTCGAGAAGAGAAATTGATTCGCTTCAAGTAAATTTGCAATGCGTGACATGACGGGTGCGATCATACCAGCACTAATGCACCGGATCCCATCAGAACTCCGAAGTTAAGCGTTCTTGGGCGAGAGTAGTACTAGGATGGGTGACCTCCTGGGAAGTCCTCGTGTTGCACCCCTCGTTTTCGTTTTCGTTTTTCTATTCTTTTCTTTTTACCCTCACGGATTATTCCGGCCCTGGGGTGTTGGCCTCGAAACGAGCTTTCCGAACAGTACTCACGGGCCCCGTGAGTCCATCGGGATCGAAAGTTAGGCACGAGAACGTATAGACGCGGGAATTCCGTTTACCAAGCAATTTTCATTTTTGTATTCCGTCGTACATAAGTAGTATTCCGTTAATCGAGTCGGGCTTGGGAAATTGCGTTAATTGAGTCGCTTAAAAGCCGGAAGTTGAACACTCTAGACTTCCTTCGAGAAGAGAAATTGAGTCGCTTCAAGGAAATTTGCAATGCGTAACATGACGGGTGCGATCATACCAGCACTAATGCACCGGATCCCCTCAGAACTCCGAAGTTAAGCGTGCTTGGGCGAGAGTAGTACTAGGATGGGTGACCTCCTGGGAAGTCCTCGTGTTGCCCCCCTCGTTTTCGTTTTCGTTTTTCTATTCTTTTCTTTTTATCCTCACGGATTATTCCGGCCCAAGGGTTTTGGCCTCGAAACGAGCTTTCCGAACAGTACTCACGGGCCCCGTGAGTCCATCGGGATTGAAAGTTAGGCTCGAGAACGTAGAGACGCGGGAATTCCATTTAGCAAGCAATTTTCATTTTTTGTATTTCCGTCGTACGATAAGTAGTATTCCGTTAATCGAGTCGGCTCAGGAAATTGCGTTAATTGAGCCTCGCATTAAAAAGCCGGAAGTTGAACACTCTAGCCTTCCTTCTGGATAAGAGAAATTGAGTCGCTCAAGTAAATTGCAATGCGTTCTGCGGGTGCGATCATACCAGCACTAATGCACCGATCCCATCAGAACTCCGAAGTTAAGCGTGCTTGGGCTAGAGTAGTACTAGGATGGGTGACCTCCTGGGAAGTCCTCGTGTTGCACCCCTCGTTTTCGTTTTCGTTTTTCTATTCTTTTCTTTTTATCCTCACGGATTATTCCGCCCCTGGGGTGTTGGCCTCGAAACGAGCTTTCCGAACAGTACTCACGGGCCCCGTGAGTCCATCGGGATGGAAAGTTAGGCACGAGAACGTAGAGACGCGGGAATTCCGTTTACCAAGCAATTTTCATTTTTGTATTCAGTCGTACATAAGTAGTATTCCGTTAATCGAGTCGGGCTCGGGAAATTGCGTTAATTGAGTCGATTAAAAGCCGGAAGTTGAACACTCTAGACTTCCTTCAAGAAGAGAAATTGTGATTCGCTTCAAGAAATTTGCAATGCTAACATGACTGGTCGCGATCATACCACACTAATGCACCGGATCCCATCAGAATCCCGAAGTTAACGCTTGGGCGAGAGTAGTACTAGGATGGTGCCTCCTTGGAAGTCCCGTGTTTGCAACCCCTCGTTTTTCGTTTCGTTTTTTCTATTCTTTTCTTTTTATCCTCACGGATTATTCCGGCCTTGGGTGGTGGCCTCGAACGGCTTTCCGAACAGTACTCCGGTCCCCGTGGTCCATCGGGAATCGAAGTTAGCACGAGAACGTAGAGACTCGGGATTCCGTTTACCACCACGCAATTTTCATCTTTTTGTATTCCGTCGTACATAAGTAGTATTCCGTTTAATCGATCGGGCTCGGAAATTGCGTCTAGTTGATAGTCATCCTCAAGCCGGAGTGAGACACTCTCGACTTCCTTTCGAGAAGAGAAATTGAGTCGCTTCAAGTATTTGTGCAATGCGTAACATGACGGGTGCGATCATACCAGCACTAATGCACCGGATCCCATCCGAACTCCGAAGTTAAGCGTGCTTGGGCGAGAGTAGTACTAGGATGGGTGACCTCCTGGGAAGTCCTCGTGTTGCACCCCTCGTTTTCGTTTTCGTTTTCCTATTCTTTTCTTTTTATCCTCACGGATTATTCCGGCCCTGGGGTGTTGGCCTCGAAACGAGCTTTCCGAACAGTAATCACGGGCCCCGTGAGTCCATCGGGATCGAAAGTTAGGCACGAGAACGTAGAGACGCGGGAATTCCGTTTACCAGGCAATTTTCATTTTTGTATTCCGTCGTACATAAGTAGTATTCCGTTAATCGAGTCGGGCTCCGGAAATTGCGTTAATTGAGTCGCTTAAAAGCCGGAAGTTGAACACTCTAGACTTCCTTCGAGAAAAGAAATTGAGTCGCTTCAAGTAAATTCGCAATGCGTAACATGGCGGGTGCGATCATACCAGCACTAATGCACCGGATCCCATCAGAACTCCGAAGTTAAGCGTGCTTGGGCGAGAGTAGTACTAGGATGGGTGACATCCTGGGAAGTCCTCGTGTTGCACCCCTCGTTTTCGTTTTCGTTTTTCTATTCTTTTCTTTTTATCCTCACGGATTATTCCGGCCCTGGGTGTTGGCCTCGAAACGAGCTTTCCGAACAGTACTCACGGGCCCCGTGAGTCCATCGGGATCGAAAGTTAGGCACGAGAACGTAGAGACGCTGGAATTCCGTTTACCAAGCAATTTTCATTTTTGTATTCCGTCGTACATAAGTAGTATTCCGTTAATCGAGTCGGGCTCGGGGAATTGCGTTAATTGAGTCGCTTAAAAGCCGGAAGTTGAACACTATAGACTTCCTTCGAGAAGAGAAATTGAGTCGCTTCAAGTAAATTTGCAACGCGTGACATGACGGGTGCGATCATACCAGCACTAATGCACCGGATCCCATCAGAACTCCGATTAAGCGTGCTTGGGCGAGAGTAGTACTAGGATGGGTGACCTTCCTGGGTACGTCCGCGGTGTTGCACCCTCTTTTTTCGTTTTCGTTTTTTTCTATCTTCTTTTTTATCCTCACTGATTATTCCCGCCCTGGGGTGGTTGGCCCTCGAACGAGCTTTCCGAACAGTACTCCACGGGCCCGTGAGTCCATCGGGATCGAAAGTTAGGCACGAGAACGTAGAGACGCGGGAATTCCGTTTACCAAGCAATTTTCATTTTTGTATTCCTTCGTACATAAGTAGTATTCCGTTAATCGAGTCGGGCTCGGGAAATTGCGTTAATTGAGTCGCTTAAAAGCCGGAAGTTGAACATTCTAGACTTCCTTCGAGAAGAGAAATTGAGTCGCTTCAAGTAAATTCGCAATGCGTAACATGACGGGTGCGATCATACCAGCACTTACTTTCACCGAGCCCATCCGCCTTCCGAAGTTAAGCGTGCTTGGGCGAGAGTAGTACTAGGATGGGTGACCTCCTGGGAAGTCCTCGTGTTTCACCCCTCGTTTTCGTTTTCGTTTTTCTATTCTTTTCTTTTTATCCTCACGGATTATTCCGGCCCTGGGGTGTTGGCCTCGAAACGAGCTTTCCGCACAGTACTCACGGGCCCCGTGAGTCCATCTGATCGAAGTTTAGGCACGAGAACGAAGAACGCGGCATTCCGTTTACGCAGCCATTTCATTTTTTTATTCCGTCTACAAAGTGTATTCCGTTAATCGAGTCGGGCTCGGGAAATTTGCGTAATGGAGTCGGCTTAAAAGCCGGAAGTTGAACACTCTAGACTTCCTTCGAGAAGAGAAATTGAGTCGCTTCAAGTAAATTTGCAATGCGTAACGTGACGGGTGCGATCATACCAGCACTAATGCACCGGATCCCATCAGAACTCCGAAGTTAAGCGTGCTTGGGCGAGAGTAGTCCTAGGATGGGTGACCTCCTGGGAAGTCCTCGTGTTGCACCCCTCGTTTTCGTTTTCGTTTTTCTATTCTTTTCTTTTTATCCTCACCGATTATTCCGGCCCTGGGGTGTTGGCCTCGAAACGAGCTTTCCGAACAGTACTCACGGGCCCCGTGAGTCCACCGGGATCGAAAGTTAGGCACGAGAACGTAGAGACGCGGGAATTCCGTTTACCAAGCAATTTTCATTTTTGTATTCCCTCGTACATAAGTAGTATTCCGTTAATCGAGTCGGGCTCGGGAAATTGCGTTAATTGAGTCGCTTAAAAGCCGGAAGTTGAACACTCTAGACTTTCTTCGAGAAGGGAAATTGAGTCGCTTCAAGTAAATTTGCAATGCGTAACATGACGGGTGCGATCATACCAGCACTAATGCACCGGATCCCATCAGAACTCCGAAGGTAAGCGTGCTTGGGCGAGAGTAGTACTAGGATGGGTGACCTCCTGGGAAGTCCTCGTGTTGCACCCCTCGTTTTCGTTTTCGTTTTTCTATTCTTTTCTTTTTATCCTCACGGATTATTCCGGCCCTGGTGTGTTGGCCTCGAAACGAGCTTTCCGAACAGTACTCACGGGCCCCGTGAGTCCATCGGGATCGAAAGTTAGGCACGAGAACGTAGAGACGCGGGAATTCCGTTTACCAAGCAATTTTCAATTTTGTATTCCGTCGTACATAAGTAGTATTCCGTTAATCGAGTCGGGCTCGGGAAATTGCGTTAATTGAGTTGCTTAAAGGCCGGAAGTTGAACACTCTAGACTTCCTTCGAGAAGAGAAATTGAGTCGCTTCAAGTAAATTTGCAATGCGTAACATGACGGGTGCGATCATACCAGCACTAATGCCCCGGATCCCATCAGAACTCCGAAGTTAAGCGTGCTTGGGCGAGAGTAGTACTAGGATGGGTGACCTCGCTTGGAACCTCGTGTTTGCACCCCTCGTTTCGTTTTCCCCGTTTTTCTATTCTTTTCTTTTTATCCTCACGGATTATTCCGGCCCTGGGGTGTTGGCCTCGAAACGAGCTTTCCAAACAGTACTCACGGGCCCCGTGAGTCCATCGGGATCGAAAGTTAGGCACGAGAACGTAGACACGCGGGAATTCCGTTTACCAAGCAATTTTCATTTTTGTATTCCGTCGTACATAAGTAGTTTTCCGTTAATCGAGTCGGGCTCGGGAAATTGCGTTAATTGAGTCGCTTAAAGGCCGGAAGTTGAACACTCTAGACTTCCTTCGAGAAGAGAAATTGAGCCGCTTCAAGTAAATTTGCAATGCGTAACATGACGGGTGCGATCATACCAGCACTAATGCACCGGATCCCTTCAGAACTCCGAAGTTAAGCGTGCTTGGGCGAGAGTAGTACTAGGATGGGTGACCTCCTGGGAAGTCCTCGTGTCGCACCCCTCGTTTTCGTTTTCTTTTTTCTATTCTTTTCTTTTAATCCTCACAGATTATTCCGGCCATGGGGTGTTGGCCTCGAAACGAGCTTTCCGAACAGTACTCACGGGCCCCGTGAGTCCATCGGGATCGAAAGTTAGGCACGAGAACGTAGAGCGCGGGAATTACCCGTTTCGCCAACCATTTTCATTTTTTGTTTCCGTCGTACATCAGTAGTATTCCGTTATCGAGTCGTGCTCGGGAAATTGCGTTAATTGAGTCGCTTAAAAGCCGGAATCCTGTTGAACACTCTAGACTTCCTTCGGAAGAAGAAATTGAGTCGCTTCAGTACATTTGCGAATGCGTAACAGACTGGTGGCGATCTACCAGCACTAATGCACCGGATCCCATCAGAACTCCGAAGTTAAGCGTGCTTGGGCGAGAGTAGTACTAGGATGGGTGACCCCCTGGGAAGTCCTCGTGTTGCACCCCTCGTTTTCGTTTTCGTTTTTCTATTCTTTTCTTTTTATCCTCACGGATTATTCCGGCCCTGGGTGTTGGCCTCGAAACGAGCTTTCCGAACAGTACTCACGGGCCCCGTGAGTCCATCGGGATCGAAAGTTAGGCAGGAGAACGTAGAGACGCGGGAATTCCGTTTACCAAGCAATTTTCATTTTTGTATTCCGTCGTACATAAGTAGTATTCCGTTAATCGAGTCGGGCTCGGGAAATTGCTTTAATTGAGTCGCTTAAAAGCCGGAAGTTGAACACTCTAGACTTCCTTCGAGAAGAGAAATTGAGTCGCTTCAAGAAAATTTGCAATGCGTGACATGACGGGTGCGATCATACCAGCACTAATGCACCGGATCCCATCAGAACTCCAAAGTTAAGCGTGCTTGGGTGAGTGTAGAACTAGGATGGGTGACCTCCTGGGAAGTCCTAGTGTTGCACCCCTCGTTTTCGTGTTTCGTTATTTCTATTCTTTTTCTTGTATCCTCACGTATTCTTCCGGCCCTGGGTGTTTTGCCTCGAAACGAGCTTCCGAACAGTACTGACGGGCCCCGGGAGTCACGGATCGAAAGTTAGGCAAGAGAAACGTAGACCGGAATTTCCGTTTACCCAGCAATTTTCATTTTTGTAGCCTCGTACATAAGTAAGTAGTCCGTTAAATCGCGTCGGTGCTCGGGAATTGCGTTAATTGAGTTTCGCTTAAAAGCCGAAGTGAACACTCTAGACGTCACTTCGAGAAGAGAAATTGAGTCGCTTCACGTAAATTTGCAATGCGTAACATGACGGGTGCGATCATACCAGCACTAATGCACCGGATCCCATCACAACTCCGAAGTTAAGCGTGCTTGGGCGAGAGTAGTACTAGGATGGGTGACCTCCTGGGAAGTCCTCGTGTTGCACCCCTCGTTTTCGTTTTCGTTTTTCTATCCTTTTCTTTTTATCCTCACGGATTATTCCGGCCCTGGGGTGTTGGCCTCGAAACGAGCTTTCCGAACAGTACTCACGGGCCCCCTGAGTCCATCGGGATCGAAAGTTAGGCACGAGAACGTAGAGACGCGGGAATTCCGTTTACCAAGCAATTTTCATTTTTGTATTCCGTCGTACATAAGTAGTATTCCGTTAATCGGGTCGGGCTCGGGAAATTGCGTTAATTGAGTCGCTTAAAAGCCGGAAGTTGAACACTCTAGACTTCCTTCGAGAAGAGAAATTGGGTCGCTTCAAGTAAATTTGCAATGCGTAACATGACGGGTGCGATCATACCATCACTAATGCACCGGATCCCATCAGAACTCCGAAGTTAAGCGTGCTTGGGCGAGAGTAGTACTAGGATGGGTGACCTCCTGGGAAGTCCTCGTGTTGCACCCCTCGTTTTCGTTTTCGTTTTTCTATTCTGTTCTTTTTATCCTCACGGATTATTCCGGCCCTGGGGTGTTGGCCTCGAAACGAGCTTTCCGAACAGTACTCACCGGCCCCGTGAGTCCATCGGGGATCGAAAGTTAGGCACGAGAACGTAGAGACGCGGGAATTCCGTTTACCAAGCAATTTTCATTTTTGTTTTCCGTCGTACATAAGTAGTATTCCGTTAATCGAGTCGGGCTCGGGAAATTGCGTTAATTGAGTCGCTTAAAAGCCGGAAGTTGAACACTCTAGACTTCCTTCGAGAAGAGTAATTGAGTCGCTTCAAGTAAATTCGCAATGCGTAACATGACGGGTGCGATCATACCAGCACTAATGCACCGGATCCCATCAAAACTCCGAAGTTAAGCGTGCTTGGGCGAGAGTAGTACTAGGATGGGTGACCTCCTGGAAAGTCCTCGTGTTGCACCCCTCGTTTTCGTTTTTGTTTTTCTATTCTTTTCTTTTTATCCTCACGGATTATTCCGGCCCTGGGGTGTTGGCCTCGAAACGAGCTTTCGAACAGTACTCACGGGCCCCGTGAGTCCATCGGGATCGAAAGTTAGGCACGAGAACGTAGAGACGCGGGAATTCCGTTTACCAAACAATTTTCATTTTTGTATTCCGTCGTACATAAGTAGTATTCCGTTAATCGAGTCGGGCTCGGGAAATTGCGTTAATTGAGTCGCTTAAAAGCCGGAAGTTGGACACTCTAGACTTCCTTCGAGAAGAGAAATTGAGTCGCTTCAAGTAAATTTGCAATGCGTAAAAAGACGGGTGCGATCATACCAGCACTAATGCACCGGATCCCATCAGAACTCCGAAGTTAAGCGTGCTTGGGCGAGAGTAGTACTAGGATGGGTGACCTCCTGGGAAGTTCTCGTGTTGCACCCCTCGTTTTCGTTTTCGTTTTTCTATTCTTTTCCTTTTATCCTCACGGATTATTCCGGCCCTGGGGTGTTGGCCTCGAAACGAGCTTTCCGAACAGTACTCACGGGCCCCGTTAGTCCATCGGGATCGAAAGTTAGGCACGAGAACGTAGAGACGCGGGAATTCCGTTTACCAAGCAATTTTCATTTTTGTATTCCGTCGTACATAAGTAGTATTCCGTTAATCGAGTCGGGCTTGGGAAATTGCGTTGATTGAGTCGCTTAAAAGCCGGAAGTTGAACACTCTAGACTTCCTTTGAGAAGAGAAATTGAGTCGCTTCAAGTAAATTTGCGATGCAAAACATGACGGGTTCGATCATACCAGCACTAATGCGCCGGATCCCATCAGAAC
>JAGKPW010002634.1:0-18793 GCA_019926035.1 Melaleuca alternifolia | reverse complement strand
CGTTAATTGAGTCGCTTAAAAGCCGGAAGTTGAACACTCTAGACTTCCTTCGAGAAGAGAAATTTAGTCGCTTCAAGTAAATTCGCAATGCGTAACATGACGGGTGCGATCATACCAGCACTAATGCACCGGATCCCATAAGAACTCCGAAGTTAAGCGTGCTTGGGCGAGAGTAGTACTAGGATGGGTGACCTCTTGGGAAGTCCTCGTGTCGCACCCCTCGTTTTCGTTTTCGTTTTTCTATTCTTTTCTTTTTATCCTCACGGATTATTCCGGACCTGGGGTGTTGGCCTCGAAACGAGCTTTCCGAACAGTACTCACGGGCCCCGTGAGTCCATCGGGATCGAAAGGTAGGCACGAGAACGTAGAGACGCGGGAATTCCGTTTACCAAGCAATTTTCATTTTGGTATTCCGTCGTACATAAGTAGTATTCCGTTAATCGAGTCGGGCTCGGGAAATTGCGTTAATTGAGTCGCTTAAAAGCCGGAAGTTGAACACTCTAGACTTCCTTCAAGAAGAGAAATTGAGTCGCTTCAAGTAAATTCGCAATGCGTAACATGACGGGTGCGATCATACCAGCACTAATGCACCGGATCCCATCAGAACTCCGAAGTTAAGCGTGCTTGGGCGAGAGTATTACTAGGATGGGTGACCTCCTGGGAAGTCCTCGTGTTGCACCCCTCGTTTTCGTTTTCGTTTTTCTATTCTTTTCTTTTTATCCTCACGGATTATTCCGGCCCTGGGGTGTTGGCCTCGAAACGCGCTTTCCGAACAGTACTCACGGGCCCCGTGAGTCCATCGGGATCGAAAGTTAGGCACGAGAACGTAGAGACGCGGGAATTCCGTTTAACAAGCAATTTTCATTTTTGTATTCCGTCGTACATAAGTAGTATTCCGTTAATCGAGTCTGGCTCGGGAAATTGCGTTAATTGAGTCGCTTAAAAGCCGGAAGTTGAACACTCTAGACTTCCTTCGAGAAGAGAAATTGAATCGCTTCAAGACTGTGCAATGCGTGACATGAAGGCGTGCGATACATACAGCACTACAATGCACCGGAGCCACAGAACTCGAAGTTAAGACGCGTGCTTGGGCGGAGGTAGTAATAGGATGTGGCCGGTGACATCCTGGGAGTCATTCGTGTGGGCACACCCCTCGTTTGCGTTTCGTTTTCTAATGTTTTTCTATCTTTTCTTTTATCCTCAAGATTTCCGGCCCTGGGGTGTTGGCCTCGAAACGAGCTTTCCGAACAGTACTCACGGGCCCCGTGAGGCCATCGGGATCGAAAGTTAGGCACGAGAACGTAGAGACGCGGGAATTCCGTTTACCAAGCAATTTTCATTTGTGTATTCCGTCGTACATAAGTAGTATTCCGTTAATCGAGTCGGGCTCGGGAAATTGCGTTAATTGAGTCGCTTAAAAGCCGGAAGGTGAACACTCTAGACTTCCTTCGAGAAGAGAAATTGAGTCGCTTCAAGTAAATTTGCAATGCATAACATGACGGGTGCGATCATACCAGCACTAATGCACCGGATCCCAGCAGAACTCTGAAGTTAAGCGTGCTTGGGCGAGAGTAGTACTAGGATGGGTGACCTCCTGGGACGTCCTCTGTGCACTCCCCTCGTTTTCGTTTCGTTTTTTCTATGCTGTCTTTTTTATTCCATCCGGATATTCGGCCATGGGGGGTGTTGGCCTCGAAACGAGCTTTACCGAACAGACTCACGGGCCCCGTGAGTCATCGGGACGCCACGCCAAAAGTTAGCACCGAGACGTAGGAGACGCAATGGGAATTCCGTTTACCAAAAGCAATTTTCATTTTTGTATTCCGTCGTACATCAGTAGTATTCCGTTAATCGAGTCGGGCTCGGGAAATTGCGTTAATTGAGTCGCTTAAAAGCCGGAAGTTGAACACTCTAGACTTCCTTTGAGAAGAGAAATTGAGTCGCTTCAAGTAAATTAGCAATGCGTAACATGACGGGTGCGATCATACCAGCACTAATGCACCGGATCCCATCAGAACTCAGAAGTTAAGCGTGCTTGGGCGAGAGTAGTACTAGGATGGGTGACCTCCTGGGAAGTCCTCGTGTTGCACCCCTCGTTTTCGTTTTCGTTTTTATATTCTTTTCTTTTTATCCTCACGGATTATTCCGGCCCTGGGGTGTTGGCCTCGAAACGAGCTTTCCGAACAGTACTCACGGGCCCCGTGAGTACATCGGGATCGAAAGTTAGGCACGAGAACGTAGAGAGGCGGGAATTCCGTTTACCAAGCAATTTTCATTTTTGTATTCCGTAGTACATAAGTAGTATTCCGTTAATCGAGTCGGGCTCGGGAAATTGCGTTAATTGAGTCGCTTAAAAGCCGGAAGTTGAACACTCTAGACTTTCTTCGAGAAGGGAAATTGAGTCGCTTCAAGTAAATTTGCAATGCGTAACATGACGGGTGCGATCATACCAGCACTAATGCACCGGCTCCCATCAGAACTCCGAAGTTAAGCGTGCTTGGGCGAGAGTAGTACTAGGATGGGTGACCTCCTGGGAAGTCCTCGTGTTGCACCCCTCGTTTTTGTTTTTCTTTTCGTTTCTTTTCTTTTTATCCTCACGGATTATTCCGAACCCGAGTGTTGGTTTTTATGTTTTTTTTTTATTTCCTTTTGTTAGTTTTTGTTTTTCTTTTGTCTTTCTTTTTTTTACTTTGGCCTCGAAACGGCTTTCCGCAACAAGTATCACGGGCCCGTGAGTCCATCGGATCGAAAGTTAGGCACGAGAACGTAGAGCCGCGGGAATTCCGTTTACCAAGCAATTTTCATTTTTGTATTCCGTCGTACATAAGTAGTATTCCGTTAATCAAGTCGGGCTCGGGGAATTGCGTTAATTGAGTCGCTTAAAAGCCGGAAGTTGAACACTCTAGACTTCCTTCGAGAAGAGAAATTGAGTCGCTTCAAGTTAATTTGCAATGCGTAACATGACGGGTGCGATCATACCAGCACTAATGCACCGGATCCCATCAGAACTCCGAAGTTAAGCGTGCTTGGGCGAGAGTAGTACTAGGATGGTTGACCTCCTGGGAAGTCGTCGTGTTGCACACCTCGTTTTCGTTTTTTTTCTTTTCTTTTTATCCTCACAAATTATTCCGGCCCGGGGTGTTGGCCTCGAAACGAGCTTTCCGAACAGTACTCACGGGCCCCGTGAGTCCATCGGGATCGAAAGTTAGGCACGAGAACGTAGAGACGCGGGAATTCCGTTTACCAAGCAATTTTCATTTTTGTCTTCCGTCGTACATAAGTAGTATTCCGTTAATCGAGTCGGGGCTCGGGAAATTGCGTTAATTGAGTCGCTTAAAAGCCGGGAAGTTGAACAAGGCTAGACGTCCTGTCGAGAAGAGAAATTGAGTCGTTCAAGTAAAATTGCATGCGTGACATGACAGGCGGTGCGATCATACAGAAATAATGCAACGGATCCACATAAGAAAAATCGAAGGTAGGTGATTGGGCGAGAGTAGGAGAGTAGAGAGTTCGAGAGTAGTACTAGGATGGGTGACCTCCTGGGAAGTCCTCGTGTTGCACCCCTCGTTTTCGTTTTCGTTTTTCTATTCTTTTCCTTTTATCCTCACGGATTATTCCGGCCCTGGGGTGTTGGCCTCGAAACGAGCTTTCCGAACAGTACTCACGGGCTCCGTGAGTCCATCGGGATCGAAAGTTAGGCACGAGAACGTAGAGAAGCGGGAATTCCGTTTACCAAGCAATTTTCATTTTTGTATTCCGTCGTACATAAGTAGTATTCCGTTAATCGAGTCGGGCCCGGGAAATTGCGTTAATTGAGTCGCTTAAAAGCCGGAAGTTGAACACTCTAGACTTCCTTCGAGAAGAGAAATTGAGTCGCTTCAAGTAAATTTGCAATGCGTAAAAAGACGGGTGCGATCATACCAGCACTAATGCACCGGATCCCATCAGAACTCCGAAGTTAAGCGTGCTTGGGCGAGAGTAGTACTAGGATGTGTGACCTCCTGGGAAGTCCTCGTGTTGCACCCCTCGTTTTCGTTTTCGTTTTTCTATTCTTTTCTTTTTATCCTCACGGGTTATTCCGGCCCTGGGGTGTTGGCCTCGAAACGAGCTTTCCGAACAGTACTCACGGGCCCCGTGAGTCCATCGGGATCGAAAGTTAGGCACGAGAACGTTGAGACGCGGGAATTCCGTTTACCAAGCAATTTTCATTTTTGTATTCCGTCGTACATAAGTAGTATTCCGTTAATCGAGTCGGGATCGGGAAATTGCGTTAATTGAGTCGCTTAAAAGCCGGAAGTTGAACACTCTTAGACTTCCTTCGAGAAGAGAAATTCAGTCGCTTCAAGTAAATTCGCAATGCGTAACATGACGGGTGCGATCATACCAGCACTAATGCACCGGATCCCATCAGAACTCCGAAGTTAAGCGTGCTAGGGCGAGAGTAGTACTAGGATGGGTGACCTCCTGGGAAGTCCTCGAGTTGCACCCCTCGTTTTCGTTTTCGTTTTTCTATTCTTTTCTTTTTATCCTCACGGATTATTGCGTCCCTGGGGTGTTGGCCTCGAAACGAGCTTTCCGAACAGTACTCACGGGCCCCGTGAGTCCATCGGGATCGAAAGTTAGGCACGCGAACGTAGAGACGCGGGAATTCCGTTTACCAAGCAATTTTCATTTTTGTATTCCGTCGTACATAAGTAGTATTCCGTTAATCGAGTCGGGCTCGGGGAAATTGTAATTGGTCGCTTTTAAAAGCGGACGTGAACACTCTAGACTTCCTTCGAGAAGAGAAATTGGAAATTGAGTCGCTTTCAAGTAATTTGCAGAATGCGTGACATGACGGGGTGTGCGCTCATACAGCAATAGCAGGCCGGGATCATCAGAACTCCGAAGTAAGCGTGCGACTACTTGGGACGAGAAGTAGTACGAGGATGGTGACCTCCTGGGAAGTCCTCGTGGTGCACCCCTCGTTTTCGTTTTCGTTTTTCTATTCTTTTCTTTTTATCCTCACGGATTATTCCGGCCCTGGGGTGTTGGCCTCGAAACGAGCTTTCCGAACAGTACTCACGGGCCCCGTGAGTCAATCGGGATCGAAAGTTAGGCACGAGAACGTAGAGACGCGGGAATTCCGTTTACCAAGCAATTGTCATTTTTGTATTCCGTCGTACATAAGTAGTATTCCGTTAATCGAGTCGGGCTCGGGAATTTGCGTTAATTGAGTCGCTTAAAAGCCGGAAGTTGAACACTCTAGACTTCCTTCGAGAAGAGAAATTGAGTCGCTTCAAGTAAAATTTGCAATGCGTGACATGACGGGGGCGATCATACCAGCACTAATGCACCGGATCCCATCAGAACTCCGAAGTTAAGCGGGCTTGGGCGAGAGTAGTACTAGGATGGGTGACCTCCTGGGAAGTCCTCGTGTTGCACCCCTCGTTTTCGTTTTCGTTTTTCTATTCTTTTCTTTATATCCTCACGGATTATTCCGGCCCTGGGGTGTTGGCCTCGAAACGAGCTTTCCGAACAGTACTCACGGGCCCCGTGAGTCCATCGGGATCGACAGTTAGGCACGAGAACGTAGAGACGCGGGAATTCCGTTTACCAAGCAATTTCCATTTTTGTATTCCGTCGTACATAAGTAGTATTCCGTTAATCGAGTCGGGCTCGGGAAATTGCGTTAATTGAGTCGCTTAAAAGCCGGAAGTTGAACACTCTATACTTCCTTCGAGAAGAGAAATTGAGTCGCTTCTTGCGAAAATTTGCCATGGTGAACATTGACTGGGTGCAGATCATCCAGCACCAAAGCACCGAGATCCCCATCAGACACTCCGAAGTTAAGCCCGTGCTTGGTGCGAGATAGTTTACTTAGGATGGGTGGACTCCATGGGAAGTCACGTGTTGCACCCCTCGTTTTCGTTTTCGTTTTTCTATTCTTTTCCTTTTATCCTCACGGATTATTCCGGCCCTGGGGTGTTGGCCTCGAAACGAGCTTTCCGAACAGTAATCACGGGCCCCGTGAGTCCATCGGGATCGAAAGTTAGGCACGAGAACGTAGAGACGCGGGAATTCCGTTTACCAATCAATTTTCATTTTTGTATTCCGTCGTACATTAGTAGTATTCCGTTAATCGAGTCGGGCTCGGGAAATTGCGTTAATTGAGTCGCTTTAAAGCCGGAAGTTGAACACTCTAGACTTCCTTCGAGAAGAGAAATTGAGTCGCTTCAAGTAAATTTGCAATGCGTAACATGACGGGGGCGATCATACCAGCACTAATGCACCGGATCCCATCAGAACTCCGGAGTTAAGCGTGCTTGGGCGAGAGTAGTACTAGGATGGGTGACCTCCTGGGAAGTCTAGTGTTGCACCCCTCGTTTTCGTTGTCGTTTTTCTATTCTTTTCTTTTTATCCTCACGGATTATTCCGGCCCTGGGGTGTTGGCCTCGAAACGAGCTTTCCGAACAGTAATCACGGGCCCCGTGAGTCCATCGGGATCGAAAGTTAGGCACGAGAACGTAGAGACGCGGAAATTCCGTTTACCAAGCAATTTTCATTTTTGTATTCCGTCGTACATAAGTAGTATTCCGTTAATCGAGTGGGGCTCGGGAAATTGCGTTAATTGAGTCGCTTAAAAGCCGGAAGTTGAACACTCTAGACTTCCTTCGAGAAGAGAAATTGAGTCGCTTCAAGTAAATTCGCAAAGCGTAACATGACGGGTGCGATCTATCACCAGACTAAGGCACCGGATCCCATCGAACTCCGAAAGTTAAGCGGCTTGGGCAGAGGAGTTGAGAGTATTACTAGGATGGGACCTCCTGGGAAGTCCTAGTGTTGGCACCTCGTGTTTCGTTTTCGTGTTTTTTCTATTCTTTTCTTTTTATCCTCAGGAGTATCGCCCGGGGTGTGGTGTGGCCTCGAAAACGAGCCTTTCCGAACCTAAAACAGTACTCACGAGCCCCGTGAGTCCACCGCGATGGATCGTTAGGCACGAGAACGTAGAGACGCGGGAATTCCGTTTACCAAGCAATTTTTATTTTTGTATTCCGTCGTACATAAGTAGTATTCCGTTAATCGAGTCGGGCTCGGGAAATTGCGTTAATTGAGTCGCTTAAAAGCCGGAAGTTGAACACTCTAGACTTCCTTCGCGAAGAGAAATTGAGTCGCTTCAAGTAAATTCGCAATGCGTAACATGACGGGTGCGATCATACCAGCACTAATGCACCGGATCCCATCAGAACTCCGAAGTTAATCGTGCTTGGGCGAGAGTAGTACTAGGATGGGTGACCTCCTGGGAAGTCCTCGTGTTGCACCCCTCGTTTTCGTTTTCGTTTTTCTATTCTTTTCTTTTTATCATCACGGATTATTCCGGCCCTGGGGTGTTGGCCTCGAAACGAGCTTTCCGAACAGTACTCACGGGCCCCGTGAGTCCATCGGGATCAAAAGTTAGGCACGAGAACGTAGAGACGCGGGAATTCCGTTTACCAAGCAATTTTCATTTTTGTATTCCGTCGTACATAAGTAGTAATCCGTTAATCGAGTCGGGCTCGGGAAATTGCGTTAATTGAGTCACTTAAAAGCCGGAAGTTGAACACTCTAGACTTCCTTCGAGAAGAGAAATTGAGTCGCTTCAAGTAAATTCGCAATGCGTAACATGGCGGGTGCGATCATACCAGCACTAATGCACCGGATCCCATCAGAACTCCGAAGTTAAGCGTGCTTGGGGGAGAGTAGTACTAGGATGGGTGACCTCCTGGGAAGTCCTCGTGTTGCACCCCTCGTTTTCGTTTTCGTTTTTCGGGTTTTTTATATCGTTTCTTTTTTATCCTACGGGATCTTCCGGCCATGGGGTGTGGCTCGAACGAGCTTTCCGAACAGTAACGCACCGGGCCCTTGAGTCCATCGGATCGAAAGTAGGCACGAGAACGTAGAGACGCGGATCCGTTTACCAAGCAATTTTCAGTTTTGTATTCCGTCGTACATAAGTAGTATTCCGTTATCGAGGTCGGGCCGGAAAGTGCGTTAATTGAGGTCGCTTAAAAGCCGGAAAGTTTGAAACACTCTAGACTTCCTCGAGGAAGAGAAAGTGGTCGTTTAGACAATGTGCAATGCGGACATGCCGGTAAGGGGCGTATTCATACCAGCACTAATGCACCGGATCCCATCAGAAATCCGAAGTTAAGCATGCTTGGGCGAGAGTAGTACTAGGATGGGTGACCTCCTGGGAAGTCCTCGTGTTGCACCCCTCGTTTTCGTTTTCGTTTTTCTATTCTTTTCTTTTTATCCTCACGGATTATTCCGGCCATGGGGTGTTGGCCTCGAAACGAGCTTTCCGAACAGTACTCACGGGCCCCGTGAGTCCATCGGGATCGAAAGTTAGGCACGAGAACGTAGAGACGCGGGAATTACGTTTACCAAGCAATTTTCATTTTTGTATTCCGTCGTACATAAGTAGTATTCCGTTATTCGAGTCGGGCTCGGGAAATTGCGTTAATTGAGTCGCTTAAAAGCCGGAGTTGAACACTCTAGACTTCCTTCGAGAAGAGAAATTGAGTCGCTTCAAGAAAATTCGCAATGCGTAACATGACGAGTGCGATCATACCAGCACTAATGCACCGGATCCCATCAGAACTCCGAAGTTAAGCGTGCTTGGGCGAAAGTAGTACTAGGATGGGTGACCTCCTGGGAAGTCCTCGTGTTGCACCCCTCGTTTTCGTTTTCGTTTTTCTATTCTTTTCTTTTTATCCTCACGGATTATTCCGGCCCTGGGGTGTTGACCTCGAAACGAGCTTTCCGAACAGTACTCACGGGCCCCGTGGGTCCATCGGGATCGAAAGTTAGGCACGAGAACATAGAGACGCGGGAATTCCGTTTACCAAGCAATTTTCATTTTTGTATTCCGTCGTACATAAGTAGTATTCCATTAATCGAGTCGGGCTCGGGAAATTGCGTTAATTGAGTCGCTTAAAAGCCGGAAGTTGAACACTCTAGACTTCCTTCGAGAAGAGAGATTGAGTCGCTTCAAGTAAATTTGCAATGCGTGACATGACGGGTGCGATCATACCAGCACTAATGCACCGGATCCCATCAGAACTCCGAAGTTAAGCGTGCTTGGGCGAGAGTAGTACTAGGATGGGTGACCTTACTGCGGAAGTCATAGTGTTGCACCCTCGTTTGCGTTTTCGGATTTTCTATTTCTTTTTTTTTATCCTCAAGATTTATTCCGGCCCTGGGGGTGTTGGCCGTTAGAAAACGAGCTTTCCGAACAGTATCACGGGCCAGTGAGGGCCCATCGGGATCGAAAGTTAGGCACGAGAACGTAGAGACGCGGGAATTCCGTTTACCAAGCAATTTTCATTTTTGTATTCCGTCGTACATACGTAGTATTCCGTTAATCGAGTCGGGCTCGGGAAATTGCGTTAATTGAGTCGCTTAAAAGCCGGAAGTTGAACACTCTAGACTTCCTTCGAGAAGAGAAATGGAGTCGCTTCAAGTAAATTTGCAATGCGTGACATGACGGGTGCGATCATACCAGCACTAATGCACCGGATCCCATCAGAACACCGAAGTTAAGCGTGCTTGGGCGAGAGTAGTACTAGGATGGGTGACCCCCTGGGAAGTCCTCGTGTTGCACCCCTCGTTTTCGTTTTCGTTTCTCTATTCTTTTCTTTTTATCCTCACGGATTATTCCGGCCCTGGAAGTTGGCCTCGAAACGAGCTTTCCGAACAGTACTCACGGGCCCCGTGAGTCCATCGGGATCGAAAGTTAGGCATGAGAACGTAGAGACGCGGGAATTCCGTTTACCAAGCAATTTTCATTTTTGTATTCCGTCGTACATAAGTAGTATTCCGTTAATCGAGTCGGGCTCGGGGAATTGCGTTAATTGAGTCGCTTAAAAGCCGGAAGTTGAACACTATAGACTTCCTTCGAGAAGAGAAATTGAGTCGCTTCAAGTAAATTTGCAATGCGTAACATGACGGGTGCGATCATACCAGCACTAATGCACCGGATCCCATCAGAACTCCGAAGTTTAGCGTGCTTGGGCGAGAGTAGTACTAGGATGGGTGACCTCCTGGGAAGTCCTCGTGTTGCACCCCTCGTTTTCGTTTTCGTTTTTCTATTCTTTTTTTTTTATCCTCACGGATTATTCCGGCCCTGGGGTGTTGGCCTCGAAACGAGCTTTCAGAACAGTACTCACGGGCCCCGTGAGTCCATCGGGATCGAAAGTTAGGCACGAGAACGTGGAGACGCGGGAATTCCGTTTACCAAGCAATTTTCATTTTTGTATTACGTCGTACATAAGTAGTATTCCGTTAATCGAGTCGGGCTCGGGAAATTGCGTTAATTGAGTCGCTTAAAAGCCGGAAGTTGAACACTCTAGACTTCCTTCGAGAAGAGAAATTGAGTCGCTTCAAGTAAATTTGCAATGCGTAAAATGACGGGTGCGATCATACCAGCACTAATGCACCGGATCCCATCAGAACTCCGAAGTTAAGCGTGCTTGGGCGAGAGGTGAGAGTGAGGAGAGGAGTAGTATAAGGATGGGTGACCTCATGGGAAGTACCTGTGTGCACCCTCGTTTCGTTTCGTTTTTATTCTTTTCTTTTATCCTCACGGATTATTCAGGATTGGGGTGTTGGCTCGAAACGAGATTTCCGAACAGTAATCACGGGCCCCCGTGAGAGTCCATCGGGATGCGATCGAAAAGTAGGCACGAGAACTAGAGACGCTGGGAAAAAAAAATTCCGTTTTACAAGCAATTTTATTTTTGATTCCGTCGCCATAGTAGTATTCCGTTAATCGCGTGGGCTCGGGATAATTGCGTGATTGAGTCGCTAAAAGCGGAAGTTGAACACGTCTGACTTCCTTCGAGAGAAGAGAAATTGAGTCGCTTCAAGTAAATTTGCAAGGCGTGACATGAGGGTGCGTTCATAACAGACTACATGCACCGGATCCATCAGAACTCCGAAGTTAAGCGTGCTTGGGCGAGAGTAGTACTAGGATGGGTGACATCCTGGGAAGTCCTCGTGTTGCACCCCTCGTTTTCGTTTTCGTTTTTCTATTCTTTTCTTTTTATCCTCACGGATTATTCCGGCCCTGGGGTGTTGGCCCCGAAACGAGCTTTCCGAACAGTACTCACGGGCCCCGTGAGTCCATCGGGATCGAAAGTTAGGCACGAGAACGTAGAGACGCGGGAATTCCGTTTGTCAAGCAATTTTCATTTTTGTATTCCGTCGTACATAAGTAGTATTCCGTTAATCGAGTTGGGCTCGGGAAATTGCGTTAATTGAGTCGCTTAAAAGCCGGAAGTTGAACACTCTAGACTTCCTTCGAGAAGAGAAATTGAGTCGCTTCAAGTAAAATTGCAATGCGTGACATGACGGGTGCGATCATACCAGCACTAATGCACCGGATCCCATCAGAACTCGGAAGTTAAGCGTGCTTGGGCGAGAGTAGTACTAGGATGGGTGACCTCCTGGGAAGTCCTCGTGTTGCACCCCTCGTTTACGTTTTCGTTTTTCTATTCTTTTCTTTTTATCCTCACGGATTATTCCGGCCCTGGGGTGTTGGCCTCGAAACGAGCTTTCCGAACAGTACTCACGGGCCCCGTGAGCCCATCGGGATCGAAAGTTAGGCACGAGAACGTAGAGACGCGGGAATTCCGTTTACCAAGCAATTTTCATTTTTGTATTCCGTCGTACATAAGTAGTATTCAGTTAATCGAGTCGGGCTCGGGAAATTGCGTTAATTGAGTCGCTTAAAAGCCGGAAGTTGAACACTCTAGACTTCCTTCGAGGAGAGAAATTGAGTCGCTTCAAGTAAATTTGCAATGCGTGACATGACGGGTGCGATCATACCAGCACTAATGCACCGGATCCCATCAGAACTCCGAAGTTAAGCGTGCTTGGGCGAGAGTAGTACTAGGATGGGTGACCTCCTGGGAAGTCCTCGGTTGCACCCCTCGTTTTCGTTTTCGTTTTTCTATTCTTTTCTTTTTATCCTCACGGATTATTCCGGCCCTGGGGTGTTGGCCTCGAAACGAGCTTTCCGAACAGTACTCACGGGCCCCGTGAGTCCATCGGGATCGAGAGTTAGGCACGAGAACGTAGAGACGCGGGAATTCCGTTTGCCAAGCAATTTTCATTTTTGTATTCCGTCGTACATAAGTAGTATTCCGTTAATCGAGTCGGGCTCGGGAAATTGCGTTAATTGAGTCGCTTAAAAGCGGGAAGTTGAACACTCTAGACTTCCTTCGAGAAGAGAAATTGAGTCGCTTCAAGTAAATTTGCAATGCGTGACATGACGGGTGCGATCATACCAGCACTAATGCACCGGATCCATTAGAAACTCCGAAGGTAAGGTGCTTGGGGAGAGTCTAGTACTAGGATGGGTGACCTCCTGGGAAATCCTCGTGTTGCACCCCTCGTTTTCGTTTTCGTTTTTCTATTCTTTTCTTTTTATCCTCACGGATTATTCCGGCCCTGGGGTGTTGGCATCGAAACGAGCTTTCCGAACAGTACTCACGGGCCCCGTGAGTCCATCGGGATCGAAAGTTAGGCACGAAAACGTAGAGACGCGGGAATTCCGTTTACCAAGCAATTTTCATTTTTGTATTCCGTCGTACATAAGTAGGATTCCGTTAATCGAGTCGGGCTCGGGAAATTGCGTTAATTGAGTCGCTTAAAAGCCGGAAGTTGAACACTCTAGACTTCCTTCGAGAAGAGGAATTGAGTCGCTTCAAGTAAATTCGCAATGCGTAACATGACGGGTGCGATCATACCAGCACTAATGCACCGGATCCCATCAGAACTACGAAGTTAAGCGTGCTTGGGCGAGAGTAGTACTAGGATGGGTGACCTCTTGGGAAGTCCTCGTGTTGCACCCCTCGTTTTCGTTTTCGTTTTTCTATTCTTTTTTTTTTATCCTCACGGATTATTCCGGCCCTGGGGTGTTGGCCTCGAAACGAGCTTTCCGAACAGTACTCACGGGGCCCGTGAGTCCATCGGGATCGAAAGTTAGGCACGAGAACGTAGAGACGCGGGAATTCCGTTTACCAAGCAATTTTCATTTTTGTATTCCGTCGTACATAAGTAGTATTCCGTTAATCGAGTCGAGCTCGGGAAATTGCGTTAATTGAGTCGCTTAAAAGCCGGAAGTTGAACACTCTAGACTTCCTTCGAGAAGAGAAATTGAGTCGCTCCAAGTAAATTCGCAATGCGTAACATGACGGATGCGATCATACCAGCACTAATGCACCGGATCCCATCAGAACTCCGAAGTTAAGCGTGCTTGGGCGAGAGTAGTACTAGGATGGGTGGCCTCCTGGGAAGTCCTCGTGTTGCACCCCTCGTTTTCGTTTTGGTTTTTCTATTCTTTTCTTTTTATCCTCACGGATTATTCCGGCCATGGGGTGTTGGCCTCGAAACGAGCTTTCCGAACAGTACTCACGGGCCCCGTGAGTCCATCGGGATCGGAAGTTAGGCACGAGAACGTAGAGACGCGGGAATTCCGTTTACCAAGCAATTTTCATTTTTGTATTTCCTCATACATAAGTAGTATTCCGTCAATCGAGTCGGGCTCGGGAAATTGCGTTAATTGAGTCGCTTAAAAGACGGAAGTTGAACACTCTAGACTTCCTTCGAGAAGAGAAATTGAGTCGCTTCAAGAAAATTCGCAATGCGTAACATGACGAGTGCGATCATACCAGCACTAATGCACCGGATCCCATCAGAACTCCGAAGTGAAGCGTGCTTGGGCGAGAGTAGTACTAGGATGGGTGACCTCCTGGGAAGTCCTCGTGTTGCAACCCTCGTTTTCGTTTTCGTTTTTCTATTCTTTTCTTTTTATCCTCACGGAATATTCCGGCCCTGGGGTGTTGGCCTCGAAACGAGCTTTCCGAACAGTACTCACGGGCTCCGTGAGTCCATCGGGATCGAAAGTTAGGCACGAGAACGTAGAGACGCGGGAATTCCGTTTACCAAGCAATTTTCATTTTGGTATTCCGTCGTACATAAGTAGTATTCCGTTAATCGAGTCGGGCTCGGGAAATTGCGTTAATTGAGTCGCTTAAAAGCCGGAGTTGAACACTCTAGACTTCTTTCGAGAAGAGAAATTGAGTCGTTTTAACTAAATTTGCGATGCATAAAATGACGGGTGCGATCATACCAGCACTAATGCACCGGATCCCATCAGAACTCCGAAGTTAAGCGTGCTTGGGCGAGAGTAGTACTAGGATGGGTGACCTCCTGGGAAGTACTCGTGTTGCACCCCTCGTTTTCGTTTTCGTTTTTCTATTCTTTTCTTTTTATCCTCACGGATTATTCCGGCCCTGGGGTGTTGGCCTCGAAACGAGCTTTCTGAACAGTACTCACGGGCCCCGTGAGTCCATCGGGATCGAAAGTTAGGCACGAGAACGTAGAGACGCGGGAATTCCGTTTAACAAGCAATTTTCATTTTTGTATTCCGTCGTACATAAGTAGTATTCCGTTAATCGAGTCGGGCTCGGAAAATTGCGTTAATTGAGTCGCTTAAAAGCCGGAAGTTGAACACTCTTAGACTTCCTTCGAGAAGAGAAATTCAGTCGCTTCAAGTAAATTCGCAATGCGTAACATGACGGGTGCGATCATACCAGCACTAATGCACCGGATCCCATCAGAACTCCGAAGTTAAGAGTGCTTGGGCGAGAGTAGTACTAGGATGGGTGACCTCCTGGGAAGTCCTCGTGTTGCACCCCCCGTTTTCGTTTTCGTTTTTCTATTCTTTTCTTTTTATCCTCACGGATTATTCCGGCCCTTGGGTGTTGGCCTCGAAACGAGCTTTCCGAACAGTACTCACGGGCCCCGTGAGTCCATCGGGATCGAAAGTTAGCCACGAGAACGTAGAGACGCAGGAATTCCGTTTACCAAGCAATTTTCATTTTTGTATTCCGTCGTACATACGTAGTATTCCGTTAATCGAGTCGGGCTCGGGAAATTGCGTTAATTGAGTCGCTTAAAAGCCGGAAGTTGAACACTCTAGACTTCCTTCGAGAAGAGAAATTGAGTCGATTCAAGTAAATTTGCAATGCGTAACATGACGGGTGCGATCATACCAGCACTAATGCACCGGATTCCATCAGAACTCCGAAGTTAAGCGTGCTTGGGCGAGAGTAGTACTAGGATGGGTGACCTACTGGGAAGTCCTCGTGTTGCACCCCTCGTTTTCGTTTTCGTTTTTCTATTCTTTTCTTTTTATCCTCACGGATTATTCCGGCCCTGGGGTGTTGGCCTCGAAACGAGCTGTTCGAACAGTAACACGGGCCGTGAGTCCTCGGGAGCGAAAGTAGGCACTGAGAACGTAGGGACGCAGGGGGAATTCGTTACCAAGCAATTTTCATGTTTGGATTCAGTTCGTACATAAGTAGTATTCGTAATCGAGTCGGGCTAGGGAAATTGGTTAATTGAGTCGTAAAACGCGGAAGTGAAACACCTAGACTTCATTCGAGAAGAGAAATTGAGTCGCTTCAAAGTAAATTTGCAATGCGTGACCATGAGGGTGCGATCTACAGCATAATGCACCGGGATCCCTCAGACTCGAAGTTTAGGTGTTGGCGGAGAGGTTTAGTACTAGGATGGGTGACTCCTGGGAAGTCCTCGTGTTGCACCCCTCGTTTTCGTTTTCGTGTTTAGATTCTTTTCATTTTTATCCTCACGGCTTATACGGCCTGGGGTGTTGGCCTCGAAACGAGCTTTCCGAACAGTACTCACGGGCCCCGTGAGTCCATCGGGATCGAAAGTTAGGCACGAGAACGTAGAGACGCGGGAATTCCGTTTACCAAGCAATTTTCATGTTTGTATTCCGTCGTACATAAGTAGTATTCCGTTAATCGAGTCGGGCTCGGGAAATTGCGTTAATTGAGTCGCTTGAAAGCCGGAAGTTGAACACTCTAGACTTCCTTCGAGAAGAGAAATTGAGTCGCTTCAAGTAAATTTTCAATGCGTAACATGACGGGTGCGATCATACCAGCACTAATGCACCGAATCCCATCAGAACTCCGAAGTTAAGCGTGCTTGGGCGAGAGTAGTACTAGGATGGGTGACCTCCTGGGAAGTCCTCGTGTTGCACCCCTCGTTTTCGTTTTTCGTTTTTCTTTTCTTTTTATCCTCACGGATTATTCCGGCCCTGGGGTGTTGGCCTCGAAACGAGCTTTCCGAACAGTACTCACGGGCCCCGTGAGTCCATCGGGATCGAAAGTTAGGCAAGAGAACGTAGAGACGCGGGAATTCCGTTTACCAAGCAATTTTCATTTTTGTATTCCGTCGTACATAAGTAGTATTCCGTTAATCGAGTCGGGCTCGGAAAATTGCGTTAATTGAGTCGCTTAAAAGCCGGAAGTTGAACACTCTAGACTTCCTTCGAGAAGAGAAATTGAGTCGCTTCAAGTAAATTTGCAATGCGTGACATGACGGGTGCGATCATACCAGCACCAAAGCACCGGATCCCATCAGAACTCCGAAGTTAAGCGTGCTTGGGCGAGAGTAGTACTAGGATGGGTGACCTCCTGGGAAGTCCTCGTGTTGCACCCCTCGTTTTCGTTTTCGTTTCTCTATTCTTTTCTTTTTATCCTCACGGATTATTCCGGCCCTGGGTGTTGGCCTCGAAACGAGCTTTCCGAACAGTACTCACGGGCCCCGTGAGTCCATCGGGATCGAAAGTTAGGCTCGAGAACGTAGAGACGCGGGAATTCCGTTTACCAAGCAATTTTCATTTTTGTATTTCCTCATACATAAGTAGTATTCCGTCAATCGAGTCGGGCTCGGGAAATTGCGTTAATTGAGTCGCTTAAAAGCCGGAAGTTGAACACTGTAGACTTCCTTCGAGAAGAGAAATTGAGTCGCTTCAAGTAAATTTGCAATGCGTAACATGACGGGTGCGATCTTACCAGCACTAATGCACCGGATCCCATCAGAACTCCGAAGTTAAGCGCGCTTGGGCGAGAGTAGTACTAGGATGGGTGACCTCCTGGGAAGTCCTCGTGTTGCACCCCTCGTTTTCGTTTTCGTTTTTCTATTCTTTCCTTTTTATCCTCACGGATTATTCCGGCCCTGGGGTGTTGGCCTCGAAACGAGCTTTCCGAACAGTACTCACGGGCCCCGTGAGTCCATAGGGATCGAAAGTTAGGCACGAGAACGTAGAGACGCGGGAATTCCGTTTACCAAGCAACTTTCATTTTTGTATTCCGTCGTACATAAGTAGTATTCCGTTAATCGAGTCGGGCTCGGGAAATTGCGTTAATTGAGTCGCTTAAAAGCCGGAAGTTGAACACTCTAGACTTCCTTCGAGAAGAGCAATTGAGTCGCTTCAAGTTAATTTGCAATGCGTAACATGACGGGTGCGATCATACCAGCATATCACGGACCCATAAGAACTCCCGAAGTTCCAAGAGTGCATTGGGCGGAGAGTAGAGTACTAGTACTAGGATGGGTGACCTCCTGGGAAGTCCTCGTGTTGCACCCCTCGTTTTCGTTTTCGTTTTTCTATTCTTTTCTTTTTATCCTCACGGATTATTCCGGCCCTGGGGTGTTTGCCTCGAAACGAGCTTTCCGAACAGTACTCACGGGCCCCGTGAGTCCATCGGGATCGAAAGTTAGGCACGAGAACGTAGAGACGCGGGAATTCCGTTTACCAAGCAATTTTCATTTTTGTATTCAGTCGTACATAAGTAGTATTCCGTTAATCGAGTCGGGCTCGGGAAATTGCGTTAATTGAGTCGCTTAAAAGCCGGAAGTTGAACACTCTAGACTTCCTTCGAGAAAAGAAATTGAGTCGCTTCAAGTAAATTCGCAATGCGTAACATGATGGGTGCGATCATACCAGCACTAATGCACCGGATCCCATCAGAACTCCGAAGTTAAGCGTGCTTGGGGGAGAGTAGTACTAGGATGGGTGACCTCCTGGGAAGTCCTCGTGTTGCACCCCTCGTTTTCGTTTTCGTTTTTCTATTCTTTTCTTTTTATCCTCACGGATTATTCCGCCCCTGGGGTGTTGGCCTCGAAACGAGCTTTCCGAACAGTACTCACGGGCCCCGTGAGTCCATCGGGGATCGAAAGTTAGGCACGAGAACGTAGAGACGCGGGAATTCCGTTTACCAAGCAATTTTAATTTTTGTATTCCGTCGTACATAAGTAGTATTCCGTTAATCGAGTCGGGCTCGGGAAATTGCGTTAATTGAGTCGCTTAAAAGCCGGAGTTGAACACTCTAGACTTCCTTCGAGAAGAGAAATTGAGTCGCTTCAAGTAAATTTGCAATGCGTGACATGACGGGTGCGATCATACCAGCACCAATGCACCGGATCCCATCAGAACTCCGAAGTTAAGCGTGCTTGGGCGAGAGTAGAACTAGTACTAGGATGGGTGACCTCCTGGGAAGTCCTCGTGTTGCACCCCTCGTTTTCGTTTTCGTTTTTCTATTCTTTTCTTTTTATCCTCACGGATTATTCGGGCCCTGGGGTGTTGGCCTCGAAACGAGCTTTCCGAACAGTACTCACGGGCCCCGTGAGTCCATCGGGATCGAAAGATAGGCACGAGAACGTAGAGACGCGGGAATTCCGTTTACCAAGCAATTTTCATTTTTGTATTCCGTCGTACATAAGTAGTATTCCGTTAATCGAGTCGGGCTCGGGAAAATGCGTTAATTGAGTCGCTTAAAAGCCGGAAGTTGAACACTCTAGACTTCCTTCGAGAAGAGAAATTGAGTCGCGTCAAGTAAATTTGCAATGCGTAACATGACGGGTGCGATCATACCAGCACTAATGCACCGGATCC
>JAGKPW010002632.1:0-14644 GCA_019926035.1 Melaleuca alternifolia | reverse complement strand
CCTGGGAAGTCCTCGTGTTGCACCCCTCGTTGTCGTTTTCGTTTTTCTATTCTTTTCTTTTTATCCTCACGGATTATTCCGGCCCTTGGGTGTTGGCCTCGAAACGAGCTTTCCGAACAGTACTCACGGGCCCCGTGAGTCCATTGGGATCGAAAGTTAGGCACGAGAACGTAGAGACGCGGGAATTCCGTTTACCAAGCAATTTTCATTTGTGTATTCCGTCGTACATAAGTAGTATTCCGTTAATCGAGTCGGGCTCGGGAAATTGCGTTAATTGAGTCGCTTAAAAGCCGGAAGTTGAACACTCTAGACTTCATTCGAGAAGAGAAATTGAGTCGCTTCAAGTAAATTTGCAATGCGTGACATGACGGGTGCGATCATACCAGCACTAATGCACAGGATCCCATCAGAACTCCGAAGTTAAGCGTGCTTGGGCGAGAGTAGTACTAGGATGGGTGACCTCCTGGGAAGTCCTCGTGTTGCACCCCTCGTTTTCGTTTTCGTATTTCTATTCTTTTCTTTTTATCCTCACGGATTATTCCGGCCCTGGGGTGTTGGCCTCGAAACGAGCTTTCCGAACAGTACTCACGGGCCCGTGAGTCCATCGGGATCGAAAGTTAGGCACGAGAACGTAGAGACGCGGGAATTCCGTTTACCAAGCAATTTTCATTTTTGTATTCCGTCGTACATAAGTAGTATTCCGTTAAACGAGTCGGGCTCGGGAAATTGAGTTAATTGAGTCGCTTAAAAGCCGGAAGTTGAACACTCTAGACTTCTTTCGAGAAGAGAAATTGAGTCGCTTCAAGTAAATTTGCAATGCATAACATGACGGGTGCGATCATACCAGCACTAATGCACCGGATCCCATCAGAACTCCGAAGTTAAGCGTGCTTGGGCGAGAGTAGAACTAGGATGGGTGACCTCCTGGGAAGTCCTCGTGTTGCACCCCTCGTTTTCGTTTGCGTTTTTCTATTCTTTTCTTTTTATCCTCACGGATTATTCCGGCCCTGGGGTGTTGGCCTCGAAACGAGCTTTCCGAACAGTACTCACGGGCCCGGTGAGTCCATCGGGATCGAAAGTTAGGCACGAGAACGTAGAGACGTGGGAATTCCGTTTACCAAGCAATTTTCATTTTTGTATTCCGTCGTACATAAGTAGTATTCCGTTAATCGAGTCGGGCTCGGGAAATTGCGTTAATTGAGTCGCTTAAAAGACGGAAGTTGAACACTCTAGACTTCCTTCGAGAAGAGAAATTGAGTCGCTTCAAGTAAATTTGCAATGCGTAACATGACGGGTGCGATCATACCAGCACTAATGTACCGGATCCCATCAGAACTCCGAAGTTAAGCGTGCTTGGGCGAGAGGAGTACTAGGATGGGTGACCTCCTGGGAAGTCCTCGTGTTGCACCCCTCGTTTTCGTTTTCGTTTTTCTATTCTTTTCTTTGTATCCTCACGGATTATTCCGGCCCTGGGGTGTTGGCCTCGAAACGAGCTTTCCGAACAGTACTCACGGGCCCCGTGAGTCCTTCGGGATCGAAAGTTAGGCACGAGAACGTAGAGACGCGGGAATTCCGTTTCCCAAGCAATTTTCATTTTTGTATTCCGTCGTACATAAGTAGTATTCCGTTAATCGAGTCGGGCTCGGGAAATTGCGTTAATTGAGTCGCTTAAAAGCCGGACGTTGAACACTAGACTCATTCGAGGAAGAGAACTTGAGGTAGCTTCAAGGTAAATTGCAATTGCGTAAAACATGACGGCGGCGTCCTACAAGCACTACTGCACCGGATCCCATCAGAACTACGAAGGTAAGCGGCTTGGGCGAGAAGTAGTACTAGGATGGGGGAACCTCCTGGGAAGTCCTCGTGTTGCAACCCCCTCGTTTTCGTTCGTTTCTTTCTATTATTTTCTTTTATTCCGGATTATGCCGGCCCTGGGGTGTGGCCTCGAAAAACGGGCTTTCGACAGTATCACGGGCCCGTGGTCATCGGGATAGAAAAGTAGGCACGAGAACGTTAGAGACGCCGGGAATTCCGTTTACCAAAAGCAACTTTTCATTTTTTTGTATTCCGTCGTATATAAGTAGTATTCCGTTAATCGAGTCGGGATCGGGAAATTGCGTTAATTGAGTCGCTTAAAAGCCAGAAGTTGAACACTCTAGACTTCCTTCGAGAAGATAAATTGAGTCGCTTCAAGTAAATTTGCAATGCATAACATTAGGGGTGCGATCATACCAGCACTAATGCACCGGATCCCATCAGAACTCCGAAGTTAAGCGTGCTTGGGCGAGAGTAGTACTAGGATGGGTGACCTCCTGGGAAGTCCTCGGTTGCACCCCTCGTTTTCGTTTTCGTTTTTCTATTCTTTTCTTTTTATCCTCACGGATTATTCCGGCCCTGGGGTGTTGGCCGCGAAACGAGCTTTCCGAACAGTACTCACGGGCCCCGTGAGTCCATCGGGATCGAAAGTTAGGCACGAGAACGTAGAGACGGGGGAATTCCGTTTACCAAGCAATTTTCATTTTTGTATTCCGTCGTACATAAGTAGTATTCCGTTAATCGAGTCGGGCTCGGGAAATTGCGTTAATTGAGTCGCTAAAAAGCCGGAAGTTGAACACTCTAGACTTCCTTCGAGAAGAGAAATTGAGTCGCTTCAAGTAAATTTGCAATGCATAACATTACGGGTGCGATCATACCAGCACTAATGCACCGGATCCCATCAGAACTCCGAAGTTAAGCGTGCTTGGGGGAGAGTAGTACTAGGATGGGTGACCTCCTGGGAAGTCCTCGTGTTGCACCCCTCGTTTTCGTTTTCGTTTTTCTATTCTTTTCTTTTTATCCTCACGGATTAATCCGGCCCTGGGGTGTTGGCCTCGAAACGAGCTTTCCGAACAGTACTCACGGGCCCCGTGAGTCCATCGGGATCGAAAGTTAGGCAAGAGAACGTAGAGACGCGGGAATTCCGTTTACCAAGCAATTTTCATTTTTGTAATCCGTCGTACATAAGTAGTATTCCGTTAATCGAGTCGGGCTCGGGAAATTGCGTTAATTGAGTCGCTTAAAAGCGGGAAGTTGAACACTCTAGACTTCCTTCGAGAAGAGAAATTGAGTCGCTTCAAGTAAATTTGCAATGCGTAACATGACGGGTGCGATCATACCAGCACGAATGCACCGGATCCCATCAGAACATCGCACAGTTTAAGAGGGCTTGGGAGAGGAGAGTTAGAGCAGTAGTACTAGGATGGGTGGACCTCCGGGAAGTCCTGTGTTGCACCCATCGTTTAGTTTTCATTTTTCTTTTCTTTCCTTTTTATCCTCACGAATTATTCCGGCCCCGGTTGTTGGCCTCGAAACGAGCTTTCCGAACAGTACTCACGGGCCCCGTGAGTCCAGCGGGATCGAAAGTTAGGCACGAGAACGTAGAGACGCGGGAATTCCGTTTACCAAGCAATTTCCATTTTTGTATTCCGTCGTACATAAGTAGTATTCCGTTAATCGAGTCGGGCTCGGGAAATTGCGTTGATTGAGTCGCTTAAAAGCCGGAAGTTGAACACTCTAGACTTTCTTCGAGAAGGGAAATTGAGTCGCTTCAAGTAAATTTGCAATGCGTGACATGACGGGTGCGATCATACCAGCACTAATGCACCGGATCCCATCAGAACTACGAAGTTAAGCGTGCTTGGGCGAGAGTAGTACTAGGATGGGTGACCTCCTGGGAAGTCCTCTTGTTGCACCCCTCGTTTTCGTTTTCGTTTTTCTATTCTTTTCTTTTTATCCTCACGGATTATTCCGACCCTGGGGTGTTGGCCTCGAAACGAGCTTTCCGAACAGTACTCACGGGCCCCGTGAGTCCATAGGGATCGAAAGTTAGGCACGAGAACGTAGAGACGCGGGAATTCCGTTTACCAAGCAATTTTCATTTTTGTATTCCGTCGTACATAAGTAGTATTCCGTTAATCGAGTCGGGCTCGGGAAATTGCGTTAATTGAGTCGCTTAAAGGCCGGAAGTTGAACACTCTAGACTTCCTTCGAGAAGAGAAATTGAGTCGCTTCAAGTAAATTTGCAATGCGTAACATGACGGGTGCGATCATACCAGCACTAATGCACCGGATGCCATCAGAACTCCGAAGTTAAGCGTGCTTGGGCGAGAGTAGTACTAGGATGGGTGACCTCCTGGGAAGTCCTCGTGTTGAACCCTTCGTTTTCGTTTTCGTTTTTCTATTCTTTTCTTTTTATCCTCACGGATTATTCCGGCCCTGGGGTGTTGGCCTCGAAAAGAGCTTTCCGAACAGTACTCACGGGCCCCGTGAGTCCATCGGGATCGAAAGTTAGGCACGAGAACGTAGAGACGCGGGAATTCCGTTTACCAAGCAATTTTCTTTTTTGTATTCCGTCGTACATAAGTAGTATTCCGTTAATCGAGTCGGGCTCGGGAAATTGCGTTAATTGAGTCGCTTAAAAGCCGGAAGTTGAACACTCTAGACTTCCTTCGAGAAGAGAAATTGAGTTGCTTCAAGTAAATTTGCGATGCATAACATGACGGGTGCGATCATACCAGCACTAATGCACCGGATCCCATCAGAACTCCGAAGTTTAGCGTGCTTGGGCGAGAGTAGTACTAGGATGGGTGACCTCCTGGGAAGTTCTCGTGTTGCACCCCTCGTTTTCGTTTTCGTTTTTCTATTCTTTTCTTTTTATCCTCACGGATTATTCCGGCCATGGGGTGTTGGCCTCGAAACGAGCTTTCCGAACAGTACTCACGGGCCCAGTGAGTCCATCGGGATCGAAAGTTAGGCACGAGAACGTAGAGACGCGGGAATCCGTTTACCAAGCAATTTTCATTTTTGTATTCCGTCGTACATAAGTAGTATTCCGTTAATCGAGTCGGGCTCGGGAAATTGCGTTAATTGAGTCGCTTAAGAGCCGGAAGTTGAACACTCTAAACTTCCTTCGAGAAGAGAAATTGAGTCGCTTCAAGTAAATTCGCAATGCGTAACATGACGGTTGCGATCATACCAGCACTAATGCACCGGATCCCATCAGAACTCCGAAGTTAAGCGTGCTTGGGCGAGAGTAGTACTAGTACTAGGATGGGTGAACTCCTGGGAAGTCCTCGTGTTGCACCCCTCGTTTTCGTTTTCGTTTATCTATTCTTTTCTTTTTATCCTCACGGATTATTCCGGCCCTGGGGTGTTGGCCTCGAAACGAGCTTTCCGAACAGTACTCACGGGGCCCGTGAGTCCATCGGGATCGAAAGTTAGGCACGAGAACGTAGAGACGCGGGAATTCCGTTTACCAAGCAATTTTTATTTTTGTATTCCGTCGTACATAAGTAGTATTCCGTTAATCGAGTCGGGCTCGGGAAATTGCGTTAATTGAGTCGCTTAAAAGCCGGAAGTTGAACACTCTAGACTTCCTTCGAGAAGAGAAATTGAGTCGCTTCAAGTAAATTCGCAATGCGAAACATGACGGGTGTTCATCATAACAGCACTAATGCACCGCGAATCCATCAGAACTCCGAAGTTAAGCGTCTTGGGCTGAGGAGTAGTACTAAGGATGGGTTGGGACCTCTGGGAGCCCGTGTGAACCCTCGTATTTCGTTTCGTTTTCTATTCTTTTCTTTTTATCCTCACGGATTATTCCGGCCCTGGGGTGTTGGCCTCGAAACGAGCTTTCCGAAAAGTACTCACGGGCCCCGTGAGTCCATCGGGATCGAAAGTTAGGCACGAGAACGTAGAGACGCGGGAATTCCGTTTACCAAGCAATTTTAATTTTTTATTCCGTCGTACATAAGTAGTATTCCGTTAATCGAGTCGGGCTCGGGAAATTGCGTTAAATGAGTCGCTTAAAAGCCGGAAGTTGAACACTCTAGACTTCCTTCGAGAAGAGAAATTGAGTCGCTTCAAGTGAATTTGCAATGCGTAACATGACGGGTGCGATCATACCAGCACTAATGCACCGGATTCCATCAGAACTCCGAAGTTAAGCGTGCTTGGGCGAGAGTAGTACTAGGATGGGTGACCTCCGGGGAAGTCCTCGTGTTGCACCCCTCGTTTGCGTTTTCGTTTTCGTTTTTCTATTCTTTTCTTTTTATCCTCACTGATTATTCCGGCCCTGGGGTGTTGGCCTCGAAACGAGCTTTCCGGACAGTACTCACGGGCCCCGTGAGTCCATCGGGATCGAAAGTTAGGCACGAGAACGTAGAGACGCGGGAATTCCGTTTACCAAGCAATTTTCATTTTTGTATTCCGTCGTACATAAGTAGTATTCCGTTAATCAAGTCGGGCTCGGGGAATTGCGTTAATTGAGTCGCTTAAAAGCCGGAAGTTGAACACTCTAGACTTCCTTCGAGAAGAGAAATTGAGTCGCTTCAAGTAAATTTGCGATGCATAAAATGACGGGTGCGATCATACCAGCACTAATGCACCGGATCCCATCAGAACTCCGAAGGTAAGCGTGCTTGGGCGAGAGTAGTACTAGGATGGGTGACCTCCTGGGAAGTCCTCGTGTTGCACCCCTCGTTTTCGTTTCGTTTTTCTATTCTTTTCTTTTTATCCTCACGGATTATTCCGGCACTGGGGTGTTGGCCTCGAAACGAGCTTTCCGAACAGTACTCACGGGCCCCGTGAGTCCATCGGGATCGAAAGTTAGGCACGAGAACGTAGAGACGCGGGAATTCCGTTTACCAAGCAATTTTCATTTTGGTATTCCGTCGTACATAAGTAGTATTCCGTTAATCGAGTCGGGCTCGGGAAATTGCGTTAATTGAGTCGCTTAAAAGGCGGAAGTTGAACACTCTAGACTTCCTTCGAGAAGAGAAATTGAGTCGCTTCAAGTAAATTCGCAATGCGTAACATGACGGGTGCGATCATACCAGCAATAATGCACCGGATCCCATCAGAACTCCGAAGTTAAGCGTGCTTGGGCGAGAGTAGTACTAGGATGGGTGACCTCCTGGGGGAAGTCCTAGTGTTGCACCCCTCGTTTTCGTTTTCGTTTTTCTATTCTTTTCTTTTTATCCTCACGGATTATTCCGCCCCTGGGGTGTTGGCCTCGAAACGAGCTTTCCGAACAGTACTCACGGGCCACGTGAGTCCATCGGGATCGAAAGTTAGGCACGAGAACGTAGAGACGCGGGAATTCCGTTTACCAAGCAATTTTCATTTTTGTATTCCGTCTTACATAAGTAGTATTCCGTTAATCGAGTCGGGCTCGGGAAATTGCGTTAATTGAGTCGCTTAAAAGCCGGAGGTGGAACACTCTAGACTTCCTTCGAGAAGAGAAATTGAGTCGCTTCCAGTAAATTTGCAATGCATAACATGACGGGTGCGATCATACCAGCACTAATGCACCGGATCCCATCAGAACTCCGAAGTTAAGCGTGCTTGGGCGAGAGTAGTACTAGGATGGGTGACCTCCTGGGAAGTCCTCGGTTGCACCCCTCGTTTTCGTTTTCGTTTTTCTATTCTTTTCTTTTTATCCTCACGGATTATTCCGGCCCTGGGGTGTTGGCCTCGAAACGAACTTTCCGAACAGTACTCACGGGCCCCGTGAGTCCATCGGGATCGAAAGTTAGGCACGAGAACGTAGAGACGCGGGAATTCCGTTTACCAAGCAATTTTTATTTTTGTATTCCGTCGTACATAAGTAGTATTCCGTTAATCGAGTCGGGCTCGGGAAATTGCGTTAATTGAGTCGCTTAAAAGCCGGAAGTTGAACACTCTAGACTCTTCGAGAAGAGAAATTGAGTCGCTGTCAAGTAAATTTGCAATGCGTAAACATGACGGGTTGCGATCATACACAGGCACTAAGCACCGGATCCATCAGAACTCCGAAGTTAAGCGTTGTTGGGCGAGGAGAAGTATAGTACTAGTACTAGGAGGGGTGACATCCCTGGGAAAGTCCTCGTGTTGCCCCCCTCGTTTTCGTTTTCGTTTTTCCTTCTTATTTTTCTATCTTTTCTTTATCCTCACGGATGAGTCCGGACAACCTGGGTGTTGGCATCGAACGAGCTTTCTTCGAAACAGTACCAACGGGCCCCGGAGTCCATTAGGGATCGAACGTTAGGCCGAGAACGTAGAGACGCGGGAGGGGAATTCAGTTTACCAAGCAATTTTCATTTTTTAGTATTCCGTCGTACATAAGGGAGTAATTCCGTTGTTAATCGGTCGGGCTCGGAAATTGCGTTAATTGAGATCGCTTAAAAGCGGAAGTTGAACACTTTAGACTTCCTTCGAGAAGAGAAATTGAGTCGCTTCAAGTAAATTCGCAATGCGTAACATGACGGGTGCGATCATACCAGCACTAATGCACCGGATACCATCAGAACTCCGAAGTTAAGCGTGCTTGGGCGAGAGTAGTACTAGGATGGGTGACCTCCTGGGAAGTCCTCGTGTTGCACCCCTCGTTTTCGTTTACGTTTTTCTATTCTTTTCTTTTTATCCTCACGGATTATTCCGGCCCTGGGGTGTTGGCCTCGAAACGAGCTTTCCGAACAGTACTCACGGGCACCGTGAGTCCATCGGGATCGAAAGTTAGGCACGAGAACGTAGAGACGCGGGAATTCCGTTTACCAAGCAATTTTCATTTTTGTATTCCGTCGTAAATAAGTAGTATTCCGTTAATCGAGTCGGGCTCGGGAAATTGCGTTAATTGAGTCGCTTAAAAGCCGGAAGTTGAACACTCTAGACTTCCTTCGAGAAGCGAAATTGAGTCGCTTCAAGTAAATTTGCAATGCGTAACATGACGGGTGCGATCATACCAGCACTAATGCACCGGATCCCATCAGAACTCCGAATTTAAGCGTGCTTGGGCGAGAGTTAGATCGGAGGGGTGACCTCCTGGGCAAATAGTCCTCGTGTTGCACCCCCGTTTTCGTTTTCGGTTTTTTCTATTCTTGTCTTTTATCCTCACGGATTATTTCCGGCCCTGGGGTGTTGGCCTCGAACACGGCTTTACGAAACAGTACACGGGCCCGTGAGTCCATTCGGGATCGAAAGTTAGGCAAGAGAACGTAGGAGACGCGGGAATTCGTTTTACCAAGCATATTTTCATTTTGTATTCCGTATTAATAAGTAGTATTCCGTTCATCGGAGTCGGGTCGGGACACATTGCCGTTTAATGAGTCGCTTTTAAAAGCCCGCGGCACAGTTGACACCACACTCTAGACTTCCTTCGAGAAAAGAAATTGAGTCGCTTCAAGTAAATTTGCAATGCGTGACATGACGGGTGCGATCATACCAGCACTAATGCACCGGATCCCATCAGAACTCCGAGGTTAAGCGTGCTTGGGCGAGAGTAGTACTAGGATGGGTGACCTCCTGGGAAGTCCTCGTGTTGCACCCCTCGTTTTCGTTTTCGTTTTTCTATTCTTTTCTTTTTATCCTCACGGATTATCCCGGCCCTGGGGTGTTGGCCTCGAAACGAGCTTTCCGAACAGTACTCACGGGCCCCGTGAGTCCATCGGGATCGAAAGTTAGGCACGAGAACGTAGAGACGGGGGAATTCCGTTTACCAAGCAATTTTCATTTTTGTATTCCGTCGTACATAAGTAGTATTCCGTTAATCGAGTCGGGCTCGGGAAATTGCGTTAATTGAGTCGCTTATAAGCCGGAAGTTGAACACTCTAGACTTCCTTCGAGAAGAGAAATTGAGTCGCTTCAAGTAAATTTGCAATGCGTAGCATGACGGGTGCGATCATACCAGCACTAATGCACCGGATCCCATCAGAACTCCGAAGTTCAGCGTGCTTGGGCGAGAGTAGTACTTGGATGGGTGACCTCCTGGGTAGTCCTCGTGTTGCAACCCCGCGGGTTCGTTTTTCTATGCGTTGCTTTGAGTTAGTCTCCTCAGCTTTTGGTGAGTTAATTCCGTCTCCTGGGGGTTTTTGGCCTCGAAACGAGCTTTCCGAACAGTACTCACGGGCCCCGTGAGTCCATCGGGATCGAAAGTTATGCACGAGAACGTAGAGACGCGGGAATTCCGTTTACCAAGCAATTTTCATTTTTGTATTCCGTCGTACATAAGTAGTATTCCGTTAATCGAGTCGGGCTCGGGAAATTGCGTTAATTGAGTCGCTTAAAAGCCTGAAGTTGAACACTCTAGACTTCCTTCGAGAAGAGAAATTGAGTCGCTTCAAGTAAATTTGCAATGCGTAACATGACGGGTGCGATCATACCAGCACTAATGCACCAGATCCCATCAGAACTCCGAAGTTAAGCGTGCTTGGGCGAGAGTAGTACTAGGATGGGTGACCTCCCGGGAAGTCCTCGTGTTGCACCCCTCGTTTTCGTTTTCGTTTTTCTATTCTTTTCTTTTTATCCTCACCGATTATTCCGGCCCTGGGGTGTTGGCCTCGAAACGAGCTTTCCGAACAGTACTCACGGGCCCCGTGGTGGTCCATCGGGATTCGAAAGTTGGCACGAGAATAGAACGCGGGAAGCCGTTTTACCAAGCAATTGTTCATCTTTTGTATTCCCGTCGACATAAGTTAGTATTCCGTTAATCGAGTCGGGCTCGGGAAATTGCGTTAATTGAGTCGCTTAAAAGCCGGAAGTTGAACACTCTAGACTTCCTCCGAGAAGAGAAATTGAGTCGCTTCAAGTAAATTTGCAATGCGTGACATGACGGGTGCGATCATACCAGCACTAATGCACCGAATCCCATCAGAACTCCGAAGTTAAGCGTGCTTGGGCGAGAGTAGTACTAGGATGGGTGACCTCCTGGGAAGTCCTCGGTTGCACCCCTCGTTTTCGTTTTCGTTTTTCTATTCTTTTCTTTTTATCCTCACGGATTATTCCGACCCTGGGGTGTTGGCCTCGAAACGAGCTTTCCGAACAGTACTCACGGGCCCCGTGAGTCCATCGGGATCGAAAGTTAGGCACGAGAACGTAGAGACGCGGGAATTCCGGTTACCAAGCAATTTTCATTTTTGTATTCCGTCGTACATAAGTAGTATTCCGTTAATCGAGTCGGGCTCGTGAAATTGCGTTAATTGAGTCGCTTAAAAGCCGGAAGTTGAACACTCTAGACTTCCTTCGAGAAGAGAAATTGAGTCGCTTCAAGTAATTTGCATGCGTACATGACGGGTGCTGACATCCACCAACAACTACCAGCACTATGCCCCGATCCCTCAGAACTCCAAGGTTTAAGCGTGCTTGGGCGAGAGTAGTACTAGGTGGGTGACCTCCGGAGTCCTCGTGTTGCACCCCTCGTTTTCGTTTTCGTTTTTATATTCTTTTCTTTTTATCCTCACGGATTATTCCGGCCCTGGGGTGTTGGCCTCGAAACGAGCTTTCCGAACAGTACTCACGGTCCCCGTGAGTCCATCGGGATCGAAAGTTAGGCACGAGAACGTAGAGACGCGGGAATTCCGTTTACCAAGCAATTTTCATTTTTTTATTCCGTCGTACATAAGTAGTATTCCGTTAATCGAGTCGGGCTCGGGAAATTGCGTTAATTGAGTCGCTTAAAAGCCGGAAGTTGAACACTCTAGACTTCCTTCGAGAAGAGTAATTGAGTCGCTTCAAGTAAATTCGCAATGCGTAACATGACGGGTGCGATCATACCAGCACTAATGCACCGATCCCATCAGAACTCCGAAGTAGCGGCTTGGCCAAAACACGAGTAGTACTAGATGGTGACCGCCTGTGAAGTCCTTGTGTTGCACCCCTCGTTTTCGGTTTTCTATTCTTTTCTTTTTATCCTCACGGATATTCCGCCCTGGTGTTTGCCCTCGAAACGACTTCCCCGAAACAGTATCCCGGGCCCCGTGAGTCCATCGGGATCGAAAGTTAGGCACGAGAACGTAGAGACGCGGAATTCCGTTTACCAAGCAATTTTCATTTTTGTATTCCGTCGTACATAATTAGTATTCCGTTAATCGAGTCGGGCTCGGGAAATTGCGTTAATTGAGCCGCTTAAAAGCCGGAAGTTGAACACTCTAGACTTCCTTCGAGAAGAGAAATTGAGTCGCGTCAAGTAAATTTGCAATGCGTAACATGACGGGTGCGATCATACAGCACTAATGCACCGATTCCCATCAACTCCGAATTAAGCGTGCTTGGGCGAGAGGATCTAGGAATGGGTGACCTCCTTGGAATTCCTCGTGTTCACCCTCGTTTTTTCGTTTTCGTTTTTCTATTCTATTCTTTTTGATCCTCAGGATTATTCCGGCCCTGGGGTGTTGGCCTCGAAACGAGCTTTCCGAAAAGTACTCACGGGCCCCGTGGTCCATCGTGATGGGAAATAGGCACGGAACGGAAGAAACTCGGATTCCGTTTACCAAGCAATTCCACATTTTTTGATTCCGGCGTACTAAGTAGTATTCCGTTAATCGAGTCGGGCTCGGGAAATTGCGTTAATTGAGTCGCTTAAAAGCCGGAAGTTGAACACTCTAGACTTCCTTCGAGAAGAGAAATAGAGTCGCTTCAAGTAAATTTGCAATGCGTAACATGACGGGTGCGATCATACCAGCACTAATGCACCGGATCCCATCAGAACTCCGAAGTTAAGCGTGCTTGGGCGAGAGTAGTTCTAGGATGGGTGACCTCTTGGGAAGTCCTCGTGTTGCACCCCTCGTTTTCGTTTTCGTTTTTCTATTCTTTTCTTTTTATCCTCACGGATTATTCCGGCCCTGGGGTTTTGGCCTCGAAACGAGCTTTCCGAACAGTACTCACGGGCCCCGTGAGTCCATCTGGATCGAAAGTTAGGCACGAGAACGTAGAGACGCGGGAATTCCGTTTACCAAGCAATTTTCATTTTTGTATTCCGTCGTACATAAGTATTATTCCGTTAATCGAGTCGGGCTCGGGAAATTGCGTTAATTGAGTCGCTTAAAAGCCGGAAGTTTAACACTCTAGACTTCCTTCGAGAAGAGAAATTGAGTCGCTCAAGTAATTTGCAATGCGGACCATGACGGGTGCGATCATACCACACTAATGCCCGGATCCCTCAGAACTCCGAAGTTAACGTGCTTGAGGCCGAGAGTAGTACTAGATGGGTGCCTCCGGGAGTCCGCGTGTTGGCACCCCTCGTTTTCGTTTTCGTTTTTCTATTCTTTTCTTTTATCCTCACGGATTATTCCGGCCCTGGGGTGTTGGCCTCGAAACGAGCTTTCCGAACAGTACTCACGGGCCCCGTGGGTCCATCGGGATCCAAAGTTAGGCACGAGAACGTAGAGACGCGGGAATTCCGTTTACCAAGCAATTTTCATTTTTGTATTCCGTCGTACATAAGTAGTATTCCTTTAATCGAGTCGGGCTCGGGAAATTGCGTTAATTGAGTCGCTTAAAAGCCGGAAGTTGAACACTCTAGCTTCTTCGAGAAGAGAAATTGAGTCGCTTCAAGTAAATTCGCAATGCGTAACATGACGGGGGCGATCATACCAGCACTAATGCACCGGATCCCATCAGAACTCCGAAGTTAAGCGTGCTTGGGCGAGAGTAGTACTAGGATGGGTGACCTCCTGGGAAGTCCTCGTGTTTCACCCCTCGTTTTCGTTTTCGTTTTTCTATTCTTTTCTTTTTATCCTCACGGATTATTCCGGCCCTGGGGTGTTGGCCTCGAAACGAACTTTCCGAACAGTACTCACGGGCCCCGTGAGTCCATCGGGATCGAAAGTTAGGCACGAGAACGTAGAAACGCGGGAATTCCGTTTACCAAGCAATTTTTATTTTTGTATTCCGTCGTACATAAGTAGTATTCCGTTAATCGAGTCGGGCTCGGGAAATTGCGTTAATTGAGTCGCTTAAAAGCCGGAGTTGAACACTCTAGACTTCCTTCGAGAAGAGAAATTGAGTCGCTTCAAGTAAATTGGCAATGCGTAACAAGACGGGTGCGATCATACCAGCACTAATGCACCGGATCCCATCAGAACTCTGAAGTTAAGCGTGCTTGGGCGAGAGTAGTACTAGGATGGGTGACCTCCTGGGAAGTCCTCGTGTTGCACCCCTCGTTTTCGTTTCGTTTTTCTATTCTTTTCTTTTTATCCTCACGGATTATTCCGGCCCTGGGGTGTTGGCCTCGAAACGAGCTTTCCGACCAGTACTCACGGGCCCCGTGAGTCCATCGGGATCGAAAGTTAGGCACGAGAACGTAGAGACGCGGGAATTCCGTTTACCAAGGAATTTTCATTTTTGTATTCCGTCGTACATAAGTAGTATTCCGTTAATCGAGTCTGGCTCGGGAAATTGCGTTAATTGAGTCGCTTAAAAGCCGGAAGTTGAACACTCTAGACTTCCTTCGAGAAGAGAAATTGAATCGCTTCAAGTAAATTCGCAATGCGTAACATGACGGGTGCGATCATACCAGCACTAATGCACCGGATCCCATCAGAACTCCGAAGTTAAGCGTGCTTGGGCGAGAGTAGTACTAGTACTAGGATGGGTGACCTCCTGGAAGTCCTCGTGTTGCACCCCTCGTTTTCGTTTTCGTTTTTCTATTCTTTTCTTTTTATCCTCACGGATTATTCCGGCCCTGGGGTGTTGGCCTCGAAACGATCTTTCCGAACAGTACTCACGGGCCCCGTGAGTCCATCGGGATCGAAAGTTAGGCACGAGAACGTAGAGACGCGGGAATTCCGTTTACCAAGCAATTTTCATTTTTGTATTCCGTCGTACCTAAGTAGTATTCCGTTAATCGAGTCGG
>JAGKPW010002631.1:0-18906 GCA_019926035.1 Melaleuca alternifolia | reverse complement strand
GGTGACCTCCTGGGAAGTCCTCGTGTTGCACCCCGCGTTTTCGTTTTCGTTTTTCTATTCTTTTCTTTTTATCCTCACGGATTATTCCGGCCCTGGGGTGTTGGCCTCAAAACGAGCTTTCCGAACAGTACTCACGGGCCCCGTGAGTCCATCGGGATCGAAAGGTAGGCACGAGAACGTAGAGACGCGGGAATTCCGTTTACCAAGCAATTTTCATTTTTGTATTACGTCGTACATAAGTAGTATTCCGTTAATCGAGTCGGGCTCGGGAAATTGCGTTAATTGAGTCGCTTAAAAGCCGGAAGTTGAACACTCTAGACTTCCTTCGAGAAGAGAAATTGAGTCGCTTCACGTAAATTTGCAATGCGTAACATGACGGGTGCGATCATACCAGCACTAATGCACCGGATCCCATCAGAACTCCGAAGGTAAGCGTGCTTGGGCGAGAGTAGTACTAGGATGGGTGACCTCCTGGGAAGTCCTCGTGTTGCACCCCTCGTTTTCGTTTTTGTTTTTCTATTCTTTTCTTTTTATCCTCACGGATTATTCCGGCCCTGGGGTGTTGGCCTCGAAACGAGCTTTCCGAACAGTAATCACGGGCCCCGTGAGTCCATCGGGATCGAAAGTTAGGCACGAGAACGTAGAGACGCGGGAATTCCGTTTACCAAGCAATTTTCATTTTTGTATTCCGTCGTACATAAGTAGTATTCAGTTAATCGAGTCGGGCTCGGGAAATTGCGTTAATTGAGTCGCTTAAAAGCCGGAAGTTGAACACTCTAGACTTCCTTCGAGAAGAGAAATTGAGTCGCTTCAAGTAAATTCGCATTGCGTAACATGACGGGTGCGATCATACCAGCACTAATGCACCGGATCCCATCAGAACTCCGAAGTGAAGCGTGCTTGGGCGAGAGTAGTACTAGGATGGGTGACCTCCTGGGAAGTCCTCGTGTTGCACCCCTTGTTTTCGTTTTCGTTTTTCTATTCTTTTCTTTTTATCCTCACGGATTATTCCGGCACTGGGGTGTTGGCCTCGAAACGAGCTTTCCGAACAGTACTCACGGGCCCCGTGAGTCCATCGGGTTCGAAAGTTAGGCACGAGAACGTAGAGACGCGGGAATTCCGTTTACCAAGCAATTTTCATTTTTGTATTCCGTCGTACATAAGTAGTATTCCTTTAATCGAGTCGGGCTCGGGAAATTGCGTTAATTGAGTCGCTTAAAAGCCGGAAGTTGAACACTCTAGACTTCCTTCGAGAAGAGAAATTGAGTCGCTTCAAGTAAATTCGCAATGCGTAACATGACGGGTGCGATCATACCAACACTAATGCACCGGATCCCATCAGAACTCCGAAGTTAAGCGTGCTTGGGCGAGAGTAGTACTAGGATGGGTGACCTCCTGGGCAGTCCTCGTGTTGCACCCCTCGTTTTCGTTTTCGTTTTTCTATTCTTTTCTTTTTATCCTCACGGATTATTCGGGCCCTGGGGTGTTGGCCTCGAAACGAGCTTTCCGAACAGTACTCACGGGCCCCGTGAGTCCAGCGGGATCGAAAGTTAGGCACGAGAACGTAGAGACGCGGGAATTCCGTTTCCCAAGCAATTTTCATTTTTGTATTCCGTCGTACATAAGTAGTATTCCGTTAATCGAGTCGGGCTCGGGAAATTGCATTAATTGAGTCGCTTAAAAGCCGGAAGTTGAACACTCTAGACTTCCTTCGAGAAAAGAAATTGAGTCGCTTCAAGTAAATTCGCAATGCGTAACATGATGGGTGCGATCATACCAGCACTAATGCACCGGATCCCATCAGAACTCCGAAGTTAAGCGTGCTTGGGCGAGGGTAGTACTAGGATGGGTGACCTCCTGGGAAGTCCTCGTGTTGCACCCCTCGTTTTCGTTTTCGTTTTTCTATTCTTTCCTTTTATCCTCACGGATTATTCCGGCCCTGGGGTGTTGGCCTCGAAACGAGCTTTCCGAACAGTACTCACGGGCCCCGTGAGTCCATCGGGACCGAAAGTTAGGCACGAGAACGTAGAGACGCGGGAATTCCGTTTACCAAGCAATTTTCATTTTTGTATTCCGTCGTACATAAGTGGTATTCCGTTAATCGAGTCGGGCTCGGGAAATTGCGTTAATTGAGTCGCTTAAAAGCCGGAAGTTGAACACTCTAGACTTCCTTCGAGAAGAGAAATTGAGTCGCTCCAAGTAAATTCGCAATGCGTAACATGACGGGTGCGATCATACCAGCACTAATGCACCGGATTCCATCAGAACTCCGAAGTTAAGCGTGCTTGGGCGAGAGTAGTACTAGGATGGGTGACCTCCTGGGAAGTCCTCGTGTTGCACCCCTCGTTTTCGCTTTCGTTTTTCTATTCTTTTCTTTTTATCTTCACGGATTATCAGGCTGGGTGTTGGCCCGAAACGAGTTCGACAGTACTCACGGGCACGGTGAGCCATCGGGATCGAAGTTAGGCACGAGAACGTAGAGCGCGGGAATTCCGTTACCAGAAATTTTCATTTGTTTTTTATTCCGTCGGTCCTAAGTATATTCCGTTAATCGAGTCGGGGCTCGGGCAATTGCGTTCATTGAGTCGCTTAAAAGCCGGAAGTTGAACACTCTAGACTCCTTCGAGAAGAGAATTGATGTCGCTTCAAGTAAATTCGCAACAATGAGTAACATTGACGGGTGCGTCATACCAGGCCTAATGCACCGGAGGATCCATCAGAACACCGATAGTTAAGCGTGCTTGGGCTGACGAGTAGATAGGAGGGGGACCCCCTGGAGTCCTCGTGTTACCCTCGTTTTTCGTTGTCGTTTTCTATCTTGTCTTTTTATCTCACGGATATTCCGGCCACGGGTGTGGCATCGACGAGCTTTTTTTTTTTTATTTTTTTTCCGAACAGTACTCACGGGCCCCGTGAGTCCATCGGGATCGAAAGTTAGGCACGAGAACGTAAAGACGCGGGAATTCCGTTTACCAAGCAATTTTCATTTTTGTATTCCGTCGTACATAAGTAGTATTCCGTTAATCGAGTCGGGCTCGGGAAATTGCGTTGATTGAGTCGCTTAAAAGCCGGAAGTTGAACACTCTAGACTTCCTTCGAGAAGAGAAATTGAGTCGCTTCAAGTAAATTTGCAATGCGTAACATGACGGGTGCGATCATACCAGCACTAATGCACAGGATCCCATCAGAACTCCGAAGTTAAGCGTGCTTGGGCGAGAGTAGTACTAGGATGGGTGACCTCCTGGGAAGTCCTCGTGTTGCACCCCTCGTTTTCGTTTTCTTTTTTCTATTCTTTTCTTTTTATCCTCACGGATTATTCCGGCCCTGGGGTGTTGGCCTCGAAACGAGCTTTCCGAAAAGTACTCACGGGCCCCGTGAGTCCATCGGGATCGAAAGTTAGGCACGAGAACGTAGAGACGCGGGAATTCCGTTTACCAAGCAATTTTCAGTTTTGTATTCCGTCGTACATAAGTAGTATTCGTTAATCGAGTCGGGCTCGGAAATTGCTTGTTATTGAGTGCTTAAAAGCCGGGACGTTGACCACTCTCGACTTCCTTCGAGAGAGAAATTGAGTCGCTTCAAAGTAAATTCGCAGTGGGAACATGACGTGTGCGATCATACCAGCACTAATGCACCGGATCCCATCAGAACTCCGAAGTTAAGCGTGCTTGGGCGAGAGTAGTACAAGGATGGGTGACCTCCTGGGAAGTCCTCGTGTTGCACCCCTCGTTTTCGTTTTCGTTTTCGTTTCTTTTCTTTTTATCCTCACGGATTATGCCGGCCCTGGGGTGTTGGCCTCGAAACGAGCTTTCCGAACAGTACTCACGGGCCCCGTGAGGCCATCGGGATCGAAAGTTAGGCACGAGAACGTAGAGACGCGGGAATTCCGTTTACCAAGCAATTTTCATTTTTGAATTCCGTCGTACATAAGTAGTATTCCGTTAATCGAGTCGGGCTCGGGAAATTGCGTTAATTGAGTCGCTTTAAAGCCGGAAGTTGAACACTCTAGACTTCCTTCGAGAAGAGAAATTGAGTCGCTTCAAGTAAATTTGCAATGCGTAACATGACGGGGGCGATCATACCAGCACTAATGCACCGGATCCCATCAGAACTCCGAAGTTAAGCGTGCTTGGGCGAGAGTAGTATTAGGATGGGTGACCTCCTGGGAAGTCCTCGTGTTGCACCCCTCGTTTTCGTTTTCGTGTTTCTATTCTTTTCTTTTTATCCTCACGGATTATTCCGGCCCTGGGGTGTTGGCCTCGAAACGAGCTTTACGAACAGTACTCACGGGCCCCGTGAGTCCATCGGGATCGAAAGTTACCCACGAGAACGTAGAGACGCGGGAATTCCGTTTACCAAGCAATTTTCAATTTTGTATTTCGTCGTACATAAGTAGTATTTCGTTAATTGAGTCGGGCTCGGGAAATTGCGTTAATTGAGTCGCTTAAAAGCCGGAAGTTGAACACTCTAGACTTCCTTCGAGAAGAGAAATTGAGTCTCTTCAAGTAAATTGGCAATGCGTAACATGACGGGTGCGATCATACCAGCACTAATGCACCGGATCCCATCAGAACTCCGAAGTTAAGCGTGCTTGGGCGAGAGTAGTACCAGGATGGGTGACCTCCTGGGAAGTCCTCGTGTTGCACCCCTCGTTTTCGTTTTCGTTTTTCTATTCTTTTCTTTTTATACTCACGGATTATTCCGGCCCTGGGGTGTTGGCCTCGAAACGAGCTTTCCGAACAGTACTCACGGGCCCCGTGAGTCCATCGGGATCGAAAGTTAGGCACGAGAACGTGGAGACGCGGGAATTCCGTTTACCAAGCAATTTTCATTTTTGTATTCCGTCGTACATAAGTAGTATTCCGTTAATCGAGTCGGGCTCGGGAACTTGCGTTAATTGAGTCGCTTAAAAGCTGGAAGTTGAACACTCTAGACTTCCTTCGAGAAGAGGAATTGAGTCGCTTCAAGTAAATTTGCGATGCATAAAATGACGGGTGCGATCATACCAGCACTAATGCACCGGATCCCATCAGAACTCCGAAGTTAAGCGTGCTTGGGGGAGAGTAGTACTAGGATGGGTGACCTCCTGGGAAGTCCTCGTGTTGCACCCCTCGTTTTCGTTTTTCTTTTCTTTTCTTTTCTTTTCTTTTTATCCTCACGGATTATTCCGGCCTGGGGTGTTGGCCTCGAAACGAGCTTTCCGAACAGTACTCACGGGCCCCGTGAGTCCATCGGGATCGAAAGTTAGGCACGAGAACGTAGAGACGCGGGAATTTCGTTTACCAAGCAATTTTCATTTTTGTATTCCGTCGTACATAAGTAGTATTCCGTTAATCGAGTCGGGCTCGGGAGATTGCGTTAATTGAGTCGCTTAAAAGCCGGAAGTTGAACACTCTAGACTTCCTTCGAGAAGAGAAATTGAGTCGCTTCAAGTAAATTCGCAGTGCGTAACATGACGGGTGCGATCATACCAGCACTAATGCACCGGATCCCATCAGAACTCCGAAGTTAAGCGTGCTTGGGCGAGAGTAGTACTAGGATGGGTTACCTCCTGGGAAGTCCTCGTGTTGCACCCCTCGTTTTCGTTTTTCTTTTCTTTCCTTTTTATCCTCACGGATTATTCCGGCCCGGGGTGTTGGCCTCGAAACGAGCTTTCCGACCAGTACTCACGGGCCCCGTGAGTCCATCGCGATCGATAGTTAGGCACGAGAACGTAGAGACGCGGGAATTCCGTTTACCAAGCAATTTTCATTTTTGTATTCCGTCGTACATAAGTAGTATTCCGTTAATCTAGTCGGGCTCGGGAAATTGCGTTAATTGAGTCGCTTAAAAGCCGGAAGTAGGAAACTCTCGACTTCTTCGAGAAGAGGAAATGAGTCGCTTCAAGTAAATTCGCAAATCGTAACATAGACGGGTGCGATCATACCAGCTAATGCACCGGCTACAATCAGACTCCGAAGTTAATTTTTGCGTGCTGGGCGGAGAGTAGTATAGGATGGGTCACCCCATGGGAAGGTCCTAGTGTTGCACCCCTCGTTTCGTTTCGTTTTTTATTTCTTTCTTTTAACGCCGGAGAGTACGGCCCCGGGTGTGGCCGAAACGAGCTTTCCGTACAGTACTCACGGGCCTCGTGAGTCCATCGGGATCGAAAGCTAGGCACGAGAACGTTGAGACGCTGGAATTCCGTTTACCAAGCAATTTTCATTTTTGTATTCCGTCGTACATAAGTAGTATTCCGTTAATCGAGTCGGGCTCGGGAAATGGCGTTAATTGAGTCGCTTAAAAGCCGGAAGTTGAACACTCTAGACTTCCTTCGAGAAGAGAAATTGAGTCGCTTCAAGTAAATTTGCAATGCGTAACATGACGGGTGCGATCATACCAGCACTAATGCACTGGATCCCATCAGAACTCCGAAGTTAAGCGTGCTTGGGCGAGAGTAGTACTAGGATGGGTGACCTCCTGGGAAGTCCTCGTGTTCCACCCCTCGTTTTCGTTTTCGTTTTTCTATTCTTTTCTTTTTATCCTCACGGATTATTCCGGCCGTGGGGTGTTGGCCTCGAAACGAGCTTTCCGAACATTACTCACGGGCCCCGTGAGTCCATCGGGATCGAAAGTTAGGCACGAGAACGTAGAGACGCGGGAATTCCGTTTACCAAGCAATTTTCATTTTTGTATTCCGTCGTACATAAGTAGTATTCCGTTACTCGAGTCGGGCTCGGGAAATTGCGTTAATTGAGTCGCTTAAAAGCCGGAAGTTGGACACTCTAGACTTCCTTCGAGAAGAGAAATTGAGTCGCTTCAAGTAAATTTGCATTGCGTAACATGACGGGTGCGATCATACCAGCACTAATGCACCGGATCCCATCAGAACTCCAAAATTAAGCGTGCTTGGGCGAGAGTAGTACTAGGATGGGTGACCTCGTGGGAAGTCCTCGTGTTGCACCCCTCGTTTTCGTTTTCGTTTTTCTATTCTTTTCTTTTTATCCTCACGGATTATTCCGGCCTTGGGGTGTTGGCCTCGAAACGAGCTTTCCGAACAGTACTCACGGGCCCCGTGAATCCATCGGGATCGAAAGTTAGGCACGAGAACGTAGAGACGCGGGAATTTCGTTTACCAATCAATTTTCATTTTTGTATTCCGTCGTACATAAGTAGTATTCCGTTAATCGAGTCGGGCTCGGGAAATTGCGTTTATTGAGTCGCTTAAAAGCCGGAAGTTGAACACTCTAGACTTCCTTCGATAAGATAAATTGAGTGATCGCTTCAAGTAAATTTGCCATGCGTGACATGACGGGTGCGATCATACCAGCAACAATGCACCGATCCTCAGAACTCCGAAGTTAAGCCGTGCTTGTGCGCGAGTAGTACTAGGATGGGTGCCCTCCTCTGGACGTCCTCGTGTTTTTGCACCCCTCGTTTTCGTTTTCCGTTTTCTATTCTTTTTCTTTTTATCCTCACGGATATTCCCGGCCCTGGGGTGTTGGCCTCGGGGGGGCAAGCGAGCTTTTCCGACAGTACTCACGGCCCCGTGAGCCCTCGGAATCCGAAAGTTAGGCACTAGAAACGTAGAGACGCGGATTCCGTTACCAAGCATTTTTCAATTTTTGTATTTCCGTCGTACATAAGTAGTATTCCGTTAATCGAGTCGGGCTCGGGAAATTGCGTTAATTGACTCGCTTAAAAGCCGGAAGTTGAACACTCTAGACTTCCTTCGAGAAGAGAAATTGAGTCGCTTCAAGTAAATTTGTAATGCGTAACATGACGGGTGCGATCATACCAGCACTAATGCACCGGATCCCATCAGAACTCCGAAGTTAAGCGTGCTTGGGCGAGAGTAGTACTAGGATGGGTGACCTCCGGGGAAGTCCTCGTGTTGCACCCCTCGTTTGCGTTTTCGTTTTTCTATTCTTTTCTTTTTATCCTCACGGATTATTCCGGCCCTGGGGTGTTGGCCTCGAAACGAGCTTTCCGAACAGTACTCACGGGCACCGTGAGTCCATCGGGATCGAAAGTTAGGCACGAGAACGTAGAGACGCGGGAATTCCGTTTAACAAGCAATTTTCATTTTTGTATTCCGTCGTACATAAGTAGTATTCCGTTAATCGAGTCGGGCTCGGGAAATTGCGTTAATTGATTCGCTTAAAAGCCGGAAGTTGAACACTCTAGACTTCCTTCGAGAAGAGAAATTGAGTCGCTTCAAGTAAATTTGCAATGCGTAACATGACGGGTGCGACCATACCAGCACTAATGCACCGGATCCCATCAGAACTCCGAAGTTAAGCGTGCTTGGGCGAGAGTAGTACTAGGATGGGTGACCTCCTGGGAAGTCCTCGTGTTACACCCCTCGTTTTCGTTTTCGTTTTTCTATTCTTTTCTTTTTATCCTCACGGAGTATTCCGGCCCTGGGGTGTTGGCCTCGAAACGAGCTTTCCGAACAGTACTCACGGGCCCCGTGAGCCCATCGGGATCGAAAGTTAGGCACGAGAACGTAGAGACGCGGGAATTCCGTTTACCAAGCAATTGTCATTTTTGTATTCCGTCGTACATAAGTAGTATTCCGTTAATCGAGTCGGGCTCGGGAAATTGCGTTAATTGAGTCGCTTAAAAGCCGGAAGTTGAACACTCTAGGCTTCCTTCGAGAAGAGAAATTGAGTCGCTTCAAGTAAATGTGCGATGCATAACATGACGGGTGCGATCATACCAGCACTAATGCACCGGATCCCATCAGAACTCGGAAGTTAAGCGTGCTTGGGCGAGAGTAGTACTAGGATGGGTGACCTCCTGGGAAGTCCTCGTGTTGCACCCCTCGTTTTCGTTTTCGTTTTTCTATTCGTTTCTTTTTATCCTCACGGATTATTCCGGCCCTGGGGTGTTGGCCTCGAAACGAGCTTTCCGAACAGTACTCCCGGGCCCCGTGAGTCCATCGGGATCGAAAGTTAGGCACGAGAACGTAGAGACGCGGGAATTCCGTTTACCAAGCAATTTTCATTTTTGTATTCCGTCGTACATAAGTAGTATTCCGTTAAGCGAGTCGGGCTCGGGAAATTGCGTTAATTGAGTCGCTTAAAAGCCGGAAGTTGAACACTCTATACTTCCTTCGAGAAGAGAAATTGAGTCGCTTCAAGTAAAGTTTGCAATTCGTGGACATAACGTGTGCGATCATACCAGCACTCTGCAACCGATCCCATAAAACTCCCGAAGTTAAGCGTGCTTTGGGCGAGAGTATTACTAAGGATGGGTGACTCCTGGGAAGTCCTCGGTGTTGCACCCCTCGTTTTCCAGTTTTGTTTGTCTTTCTTTTCTTTTTGATCCTCACGGATTATTCCGGCCCTGGGGTGTTGCCTCGACGAGCTTTCCCGAACAGTACTCACGGGCCCCCCGTGAGCCCATCGGGATCGAAGTTTTAGGCACGAGAACGTAGAGCCGCGGGAATTCCGTTTACCAAGCAATTTTCATTTTTGTATTCCGTCGTACATAAGTAGTATTCCGTTAATCGAGTCGGGCCCGGGAAATTGCGTTAATTGAGTCGCTTAAAAGCCGGAAGTTGAACACTCTAGACTTCCTTGGAGAAGAGAAATTGAGTCGCTTCAAGTAAATTTGCAATGCGTAACATGACGGGTGCGATCATACCAGCACTAATGCGCCGGATCCCATCAGAACTCCGAAGTTAAGCGTGCTTGGGCGAGAGTAGTACTAGGATGGGTGACCTCCTGGGAAGTCCTCGTGTTGCACCCCTCGTTTTCGTTTTCGTTTTTCTATTCTTTTCTTTTTATCCTCACGGATTATTCCTGCCCTGGGGTGTTGGCCTCGAAACGAGCTTTCCGAACAGTACTCACGGGCCCCGTGAGTCCATCGGGATCGAAAGTTAGGCACGAGAACGTAGAGACGCGGGAATTCCGTTTACCAAGCAATTTTCAATTTTGTATTTCGTCGTACATAAGTAGTATTTCGTTAATTGAGTCGGGCTCGGGAAATTGCGTTAATTGAGTCGCTTAAAGCCGGAGTTTTGGGGGAACACTCTAGACTTCCTTCGAGAAGAGAAATTGAGTCGCGTTCAAGGAGAATTTTGGCATGCGTGACATACGGGTCGATCAAAACCAGCACTATTTTGCACCGGATCCCATCAGAACTCCGAAGTTAAGCGTGCTTGGGCGAGAGTAGTACTAGTACTAGGATGGGTGACCTCCTGGAAGTCCTCGTGTTGCACCCCTCGTTTTCGTTTTCGTTTTTCTATTCTTTTCTTTTTATCCTCACGGATTATTCCGGCCCTGGGTGTTGGCCTCGAAACGAGCTTTCCGAACAGTACTCACGGGCCCCGTGAGTCCATCGGGATCGAAAGTTAGGCACGAGAACGTAGAGACGCTGGAATTCCGTTTACCAAGCAATTTTCATTTTTGTATTTCGTCGTACATAAGTAGTATTCCGTCAATCGGGTCGGGCTCGACTAATAAATTGGCATTTAAAGAAGTCTACTTAAAAGCGTAAGTTGAACACTCTAGACTTCCTTCGAAAGAGAAATTGAGCTCGGCTTCAAGTAAATTTCAATGCGTGACAAAAAATGACGGGGTGCTCATACCAGCAACTAATGCCCAAGCCGGATCCTTCAGAACTCCCGAAGTTACGCGTGCGTGGTCGGAGTAGTACTATGATTGGTGACCTCCTGGGAAGTCCTCGTGTTGCAAGCCCTCGTTTTTCGTTTCGTTTTTTTTCTATTCCTTTTCTTTTTTATCCTCACGGAGTATTCGGCCCTGGGGTGTTGCCTCGAAACGGCTTTCCGAACATACTCACTGGGCCCCGTGCGTCCCATCGGGGATCGAAAGTTAGGCACGAGAACGTAGAGCCGGGGAATTCCGTTTACCAAGCAATTTTCATTTTTGTATTCCGTCGTACATAAGTTGTATTCCGTTAATCGAGTCGGGCTCGGGAAATTGCGTTAATTGAGTCGCTTAAAAACCGGAAGTTGAACACTCTAGACTTCCTTCGAGAAGAGAAATTGAGTCGCTTCAAGTAAATTTGCAATGCGTAACATGACGGGTGCGATCATACCAGCACTAATGCACCGAATCCCATCAGAACTCCGAAGTTAAGCGTGCTTGGGCGAGAGTAGTACTTGGATGGGTGACCTCCTGGGAAGTGCTACGTGTTGCACCCCTCGTTTTCGTTTTCGTTTTTCTATTCTTTTCTTTTTATCCTCAAGGATTATTCCGGCCCTGGGGTGTTGGCCTCGAAACGAGCTTTCGGAACAGTACTCACGGGCCCCGTGAGTCCATCGGGATCGAAAGTTAGGCACGAGAACGTAGAGACGCGGGAATTCCGTTTACCAAGCAATTTTAATTTTTGTATTCCGTCGTACATAAGTAGTATTCCGTTAATCGAGTCGGGCTCGGGAAATTGCGTTAATTTAGTCGCTTAAAAGCCGGAAGTTGAACACTCTAGACTTCCTTCGAGAAGAGAAATTGAGTCGCTTCAAGTAAATTCGCAATGCGTAACATGACGGGTGCGATCATACCAGCACTAATGCACTGGATCCCATCAGAACTCCGAAGTTAAGCGTGCTTGGGCGAGAGTAGCACTAGGATGGGTGACCTCCTGGGAAGTCCTCGTGTTGCACCCCTCGTTTTCGTTTGCGTTTTTCTATTCTTTTCTTTTTATCCTCACGGATTATTCCGGCCCTGGGGTGTTGGCCTCGAAACGAGCTTTCCGAACAGTACTCACGGGCCCCGTGATTCCATCGGGATCGAAAGTTAGGCACGAGAACGTAGAGACGCGGGAATTCCGTTTACCAAGCAATATTCATTTTTGTATTTCGTCGTACAAAAATAGTATTCCATTAATCGAGTCGGGCTCGGGAAATTGCGTTATTTGAGTCGCTTAAAAGCCGGAAGTTGAACACTCTAGACTTCTTTCGAGAAGAGAAATTGAGTCGCTTCAAGTAAATTTGCAATGCACAACATGACGGGTGCGATCATACCAGCACTAATGCACCGGATCCCATCAGAACTTCGAAGTTAAGCGTGCTTGGGCGAGAGTAGTACTAGGATGGGTGACCTCCTGGGAAGTCCTCGTTTTGCACCCCTCGTTTTCGTTTTTCTTTTCTTTTCCTTTTATCCTCACGGATTATTCGGGCCCGGGGTGTTAGCCTCGAAACGAGCTTTCCGAACAGTATCACGGGCCCCGTGAGTCCATCGGGATCGAACGTTAGGCACGAGAACGTAGAGACGCGGGAATTCCGTTTACCAAGCAATTTTCATTTTTGTATTCCGTCGTACATAAGTAGTATTCCGTTAATCGAGTCGGGCTCGTGAAATTGCGTTAATTGAGTCGCTTAAAAGCCGGAAGTTGAACACTCTAGACTTCCTTCGAGAAGAGAAATTGAGTCGCTTCAAGTAAATTCGCAATGCGTAACATGACGGGTGCGATCATACCAGCACTAATGCACCGGATCCCATCAGAAATCCGAAGTTAAGCGTGCTTGGGCGAGAGTAGTACTAGGATGGGTGACCTCCTGGGAAGTCCTCGTGTTGCACCCCTCGTTTTCGTTTTCGTTTGTCTATTCTTTTCTTTTTATCCTCACGGATTATTCCGGCCCTGGGGTGTTGGCCTCGAAACGAGCTTTCCGAACAGTACTCACGGGCCCCGTGAGTCCATCAGGATCGAAAGTTAGGCACGAGAACGTAGAGACGCGGGAATTCCGTTTACCAAGCAATTTTCCATTTTTTTATTCCGTGTACATAAGTAGATTTCCTTTAATCGATCCGGGCTCGGGAAGGGCCGTTTGATTGATCGCTTAAACAGCCGAAGTTGAACACTCTAGACTTACCTTCGAGAAGAGAAATTGATCGCTTCAGTAAATTTGTCACTGCGTGACCTTTTGAACGTGTGGCGATCATACCAGCATAATGCACCGGATACATCAGAACTTCCGAAGTTTAAGCGTGCTTGGGCGAGAGTAGTACTAGGATGGGTGACCTCCTGGGAAGTCCTCGTGTTGCAACCCTCGTTTTCGTTTTCGTTTTTCTATTCTTTTCTTTTTATCCTCACGGATTATTCCGGCCCTGGGTGTTGGCCTCGAAACGAGCTTTCCGAACAGTACTCACGGGCCCCGTGAGTCCATCGGGATCTAAAGTTAGGCACGAGAACGTAGAGACGCGGGAATTCCGTTTACCAAGCAATTTTCATTTTTGTATTCCCTCGTACATAAGTAGTATTCCGTTAATCGAGTCGGGCTCGGGAAATTGCGTTAATTGAGTCGCTTAAAAGCCGGAAGTTTAACACTCTAGACTTCCTTCGAGAGAAATTGAGTCGCTTCAAGTAAATTTGCAAAGCGTGACATGACGGGTGCGATCATACCAGCACTAATGCACCGGATCCCATCAGAACTCCGAAGTTAAGCGTGCTTGGGCGAGAGTAGTACTAGGATGGGTGACCTCCTGGGAAGTCCTCGTGTTGCCCCCCTCGTTTTCGTTTTCGTTTTTCTATTCTTTTCTTTTTATCCTCACGGATTATTCCGGCACTGGGGTGTTGGCCTCGAAACGAGCTTTCCGAACAGTACTCACGGGCCCCGAGAGTCCATCGGGATCGAAAGTTAGGCACGAGAACGTAGAGACGCGGGAATTCCGTTTACCAAGCAATTTTCATTTTTGTATTCCGTCGTCCATAAGTAGTATTCCGTTAATCGAGTCGGGCTCGGGAAATTGCGTTAATTGAGTCGCTTTAAAGCCGGAAGTTGAACACTCTAGACTTCCTTCGAGAAGAGAAATTGAGTCGCTTCAAGTAAATTTGCAATGCGTAACATGACGTGTGCGATCATACCAGCACTAATGCACCGGATCCCATCAGAACTCCGAAGTTAAGCGTGCTTGGGCGAGAGTAGTACTAGGATGGGTGGCCTCCTGGGAAGTCCTCGTGTTGCACCCCTCGTTTTCGTTTTCGTTTTTCTATTCTTTTCTTTTTATCCTCACGGATTATTCCGGCCCTGGGGTGTTGGCCTCGAAACGAGCTTTCCGAACAGTACTCACGGGCCCGTGAGTCCATCGGGATCGAAAGTTAGGCACGAGAACGTAGAGACGCGGGAATTCCGTTTACCAAGCAATTTTCATTTTTGTATTCCGGCGTACATAAGTAGTATTCCGTTAATCGAGTCGGGCTCGGGAAATTGCGTTAATTGAGTCGCTTAAAAGCCGTAAGTTGAACACTCTAGACTTCCTTCGAGAAGAGAAATTGCGTCCGCCTTCAAGTACTGTGCATGCGTGAACATGAACGGGTGCGATCATACCAGCACTATGCAACCGGATCCCATCAGAACTTCCGAAGTTAAGCGTGCTTGGGCGAGAGTAGTACTAGGATGGGTGACCTCCTGGGGAGTCCTCGTGTTGCACCCCTCGTTTTCGTTTTCGTTTTTCTATTCTTTTCTTTTTATCCTCACGGATTATTCCGGCCCTGGGGTGTTGCCCTCGAAACGAGCTTTCCGAACAGTACTCACGGGCCCCGTGAGTCCATCGGGATCGAAAGTTAGGCACGAGAACGTAGAGACGCGGGAATTCCGTTTGCCAAGCAATTTTCATTTTTGTATTACGTCGTACATAAGTAGTATTCCGTTAATCGAGTCGGGCTCGGGAAATTGCGTTAATTGAGTCGCTTAAAAGCCGGAAGTTGAACACTCTAGACTTCCTTCGAGAAGAGAAATTGAGTCGCTTCCAGTAAATTTGCAATGCATAATGTGACGGGTGTGATCATACCAGCACTAATGCACCGGATCCCATCAGAACTCCGAAGTTAAGCGTGCTTGGGCGAGAGTAGTACTAGGATGGGTGACCTCCTTGGAAGTCCTCGTGTAGCACCCCTCGTTTTCGTTTTCGTTTTTCTATTCTTTTCTTTTTATCCTCACGTATTATTCCGGCCCTGGGGTGTTGGCCTCGAAACGAGCTTTCCGAACAGTACTCACGGGCCCCGTGAGTCCATCGGGATCGAAAGTTAGGCACGAGAACGTAGAGACGCGGGCATTCCGTTTACCAAGCAATTTTCATTTTTGTATTCCGTCGTACATAAGAGTATTTCCGTTTATCGAGCGGGCTCGGGCAAATTGGCGTTGATTTGAGTCCGCGTTAAAAGCCGGAAGTTGAACACTCTAGACTTCCTTCGAGAGAGAAATTGAGTCGCTTCAAGTACATTTGCAATGCGTGACATACGGTTGCGATCATACATCACTAATTCAACCGTCTCCCCATTCAGAACTCTCCGAAGTTAAGCGGTGCTTGGGCGAGAGTAGTACTATGATTGGTGACCTCCTGGAAGTCCTCGTGTTGCACCTCGTTTTCCGTTTTCGTTTTTCTCATTCTTTTCTTTTTTATCCTCAGGATTAGTCCCGGCCCTGGGGGTGTTTGGCCGCGAAACGAGCTTTCCGACAGTACTCACGGTCCCCCGTGAGCCCATCGGATCGAAAGTTAATGCACGAGAACGTAGAGACGCGGGAAATTCCGTTTACCAAGCAATTTTCATTTTTGTATTCCGTCGTACATAAGTAGTATTCCGTTAATCGAGTCGGGCTCGGAAAATTGCGTTAATTGAGTCGCTTAAAAGCCGGAAGTTGAACACTCTAGACTTCCTTCGAGAAGAGAAAATGAGTCGCTTCAAGTAAATTTGCAATGCGTAACATGACGGGTGCGATCATACCAGCACTAATGCACCGGATCCCATCAGAACTCCGAAGTTAAGCGTGCTTGGGCGAGAGTAGTATTAGGATGGGTGACCTCCTGGGAAGTCCTCGTGTTGCACCCCTCGTTTTCGTTTTCGTTTTTCTATTCTTTTCTTTTTATCCTCACGGATTATTCCGGCCCTGGGGTGTTGGCCTCGAAACGAGCTTTCCAAACAGTACTCACGGGCCCCGTGAGTCCATCGGGATCGAAAGTTAGGCACGAGAACGTAGAGACGCGGGAATTCCGTTTACCAAGCAATTTTCATTTTTGTATTCCGTCGTACAGAAGTAGTATTCCGTTAATCGAGTCGGGCTCGGGAAATTGCGTTAATTGAGTCGCTTAAAAGCCGGAAGTTGAACACTCTAGACTTCCTTCGAGAAGAGAAATTGAGTCGCTTCAATTAAATTTGCAATGCGTGACATGACGGGTGCGATCATACCAGCACTAATGTACCGGATCCCATCAGAACTCCGAAGTTAAGCGTGCTTGGGCGAGAGTAGTACTAGGATGGGTGACCTCCTGGGAAGTCCTCGGTTGCACCCCTCGTTTTCGTTTTCGTTTTTCTATTCTTTTCTTTTTATCCTCACGGATTATTCCGGCCCTAGGGTGTTGGCCTCGAAACGAGCTTTCCGAACAGTACTCACGGGCCTCGTGAGTCCATCGGGATCGAAAGTTAGGCACGAGAACGTAGAAACGCGGGAATTATGTTTACCAAGCAATTTTCATTTTTGTATTCCGTCGTACATAAGTAGTATTCCGTTAATCGAGCCGGGCTCGGGAAATTGCGTTAATTGAGTCGCTTAAAAGCCGGAAGTTGAACACTCTAGACTTCCTTGGAGAAGAGAAATTGAGTCGCTTCAAGTAAATTTGCAATGCGTAACATGACGGGTGCGATCATACCAGCACTATGCCACCGGATCCCATCAGAACTCCGAATTTAAAGCGTGCTTGGGCAGAGTAGTACTAGATGGGTGACCTCCTTGGAATCCTCGTGTTGCACCCCTCGTTTTCGTTTTCGTTTTTCTATTCCTTTTCTTTTTATCCTCACCGGATTATTCCGGCCCTGGGTGTTTGCCTCGAAACGAGCTTTCCGTAAACAGTACTACGGTCCCCGTGAGCCCATCGGGATTCGAAAGTTAGTCACTAGAACGTAGAGACGCGGGAATTCCGTTTACCAAGCAATTTTCATTTTTGTATTCCGTCGTACATAAATAGTATTCCGTTAATCGAGTCGGGCTCGGGAAATTGCGTTAATTGAGTCGCTTAAAAGCCGGAAGTTGAACACTCTAGACTTCCTTCGAGAAGGGAAATTGAGTCGCTTCAAGTAAATTTGCAATGCGTGACATGACGGGTGCGATCATACCAGCACTAATGCACCTGATCCCATCAGAACTCCGAAGTTAAGCGTGCTTGGGCGAGAGTAGTACTAGGATGGGTGACCTCCTGGGAAGTCCTCGTGTTGCACCCCTCGTTTTCTTTTTCGTTTTTCTATTCTTTTCTTTTTATCCTCACGGATTATTCCGGCCCTGGGGTGTTGGCCTCGAAACGAGCTTTCCGAACAGTACTCACGGGCCCCGTGAGTCCTTCGGGATCGAAAGTTAGGCACGAGAACGTAGAGACGCGGGAATTCCGTTTACCAAGCAATTTTCATTTTTGTATTCCGTCGTACATAAGGAGTATTCCGTTAATCGAGTCGGGCTCGGGAAATTGCGTTAATTGAGTCGCTTAAAAGCCGGAAGTTTGAACACTCTAGACTTCCTTCGAGAAGAGAAATTGAGTCGCTTTCAAAAGTAAATTTGCAATGCGTGACCTGAATCGGTGCCGACATACCAGCACTAATGCACCGGATCCCATCAGAACTCCAAGTTAGCGTGGGCTTGGGCGGAGTAGTACTATATTGGGTTGCCTCCCTGGGCAGTCCTCGGGTTTGCACGCCCTCGTTTTCGTTTTCGTTTTTCTATTCTTTTCTTTTTATCCTCACGGATTATTCCGGCCCTGGGGTGTTGGCATCGAAACGAGCTTTCCGAACAGTACTCACGGGCCCCGTGAGTCCATCGGGATCGAAAGTTAGACACGAGAACGTAGAGACGCGGGAATTCCGTTTACCAAGCAATTTTCATTTTTGTATTCCGTCGTACATAAGTGGTATTCCGTTAATCGAGTCGGGCTCGGGAAATTGCGTTAATTGAGTCGCTTAAAAGCCGGAAGTTGAACACTCTAGACTTCCTTCGAGAAGAGAATTTGAGTCGCTTCAAGTAAATTTGCAATGCGTAACATGACGGGTGCGATCATACCAGCACTAATGCACCGGATCCCATCAGAACTCCGAAGTTAAGCGTGCTTGGGCGAGAGTAGTACTAGGATGGGTGACCTCCTGGGAAGTCCTCGGGTTGCACCCCTCGTTTTCGTTTTCGTTTTTCTATTCTTTTCTTTTTATCCTCACGGATTATTCCGGCCCTGGGGTGTTGGCCTCGAAACGAGCTTTCCGAACCGTACTCACGGGCCCCGTGAGTCCATCGGGGGATCGAAATTAGGCACCAAGAAAAAAACAGAACGTAGAGACGCGGGAATTCCGTTGCCAGCAATTTTCCATTTTGTTTCCGTCGTACTAAAGTAGTATTCCTTTAATCGAGTCGGGCCGGGAATTGCGTCATTGAGTTCGCTAAAGCCGGAAGTTTGAACACTCTAGACTTCCTTCGAGAAGAGAAATTGAGTCGCTTCAAGTAAATTTGCAATGCGTGCCATGACGGGTGGTCGATCCATACCGCCCCTATGCACCGGATCCCATCAGAACTCCGAAGTTAAGCGAGCTTGGGCGAGAGTAGTACTAGGATGGGTGACCTCCTGGGAAGTCCTCGTGTTGCACCCCTCGTTTTCGTTTTCGTTTTTCTATTCTTTTCTTTTTATCCTCACGTATTATTCCGGCCCTGGGGTGTTGGCCTCGAAACGAGCTTTCCGAACAGTACTCACGGGCCCCGTGAGTCCATCGGGATCGAAAGTTAGGCACGAGAACGTAGAGACGCGGGAATTCCGTTTACCAAGCAATTTTAATTTTTGTATTCCGTCGTACATAAGTAGTATTCCGTTAATCGAGTCGGGCTCGGGAAATTGCGTTAATTGAATCGCTTAAAAGCCGGAAGTTGAACACTCTAGACTTCCTTCGAGAAGAGAAATTGAGTCGCTTCAAGTAAATTTGCAATGCGTGACATGA
>JAGKPW010002630.1:0-11448 GCA_019926035.1 Melaleuca alternifolia | reverse complement strand
AAGTTGAACACTCTAGACTTCCTTCGAGAAGAGAAATTGAGTCGCTTCAAGTAAATTTGCAATGCGTTACATGACGGGTGCGATCATACCAGCACTAATGCACCGGATCCCATCAGAACTCCGAAGTTAAGCGTGCTTTGGCGAGAGTAGTACTAGGATGGGTGACCTCCTGGGAAGTCCTCGTGTTGCACCCCCCGTTTTCGTTTTCGTTTTTCTATTCTTTTCTTTTTATCCTCACGGATTATTCCGGCCCTGGGGTGTTGGCCTCGAAACTAGCTTTCCGAACAGTACTCACGGGCCCCGTGAGTCCATCGGGATCGAAAGTTAGGCACGAGAACGTAGAAACGCGGGAATTCCGTTTACCAAGCAATTTTCATTTTTGTATTCCGTCGTACATAAGTAGTATTCCGTTAATCGAGTCTGGCTCGGGAAATTGCGTTAATTGAGTCGCTTAAAAGCCGGAAGTTGAACACTCTAGACTCCCTTCGAGAAGAGAAATTGAGTCGCTTCAAGTAAATTTGCAATGCGTAACATGACGGGTGCGATCATACCAGCACTAATGCACCGGATCCCATCAGAACTCCGAAGTTAAACGTGCTTGGGCGAGAGTAGTACTAGGATGGGTGACCTCCTGGGAAGTCCTCGTGTTGCACCCCTCGTTTTCGTTTTCGTTTTTCTATTCCTTTCTTTTTATCCTCACGGATTATTCCGGCCCTGGGGTGTTGGCCTCGAAACGAGCTTTCCGAACAGTACTCACGGGCCCCGTGAGTCCATCGGGATCGAAAGTTGGGCACGAGAACGTAGAGACGCGGGAATTCCGTTTACCAAGCAATTTTCATTTTTGTATTCCGTCGTACATAAGTAGTAATCCGTTAATCGAGTCGGGCTCGGGAAATTGCGTTAATTGAGTCGCTTAAAAGCCGGAAGTTGAACACTCTAGACTTTCTTCGAGAAGAGAAATTGAGTCGCTTCAAGTAAATTCGCAATGCGTAACATGACGGGTGCGATCATACCAGCACTATTGCACCGGATCCCATCAGAACTCCGAAGTTAAGCGTGCTTGGGCGAGAGTAGTACTAGGATGGGTGACCTCCTGGGAAGTCCTCGTGTTGCACCCCTCGTTTTCGCTTTCGTTTTTCCTAGTCTTTTCTTTTAAATCCTCACGATTATTCCGTCCCGTGGTGTTGTCCTCGAACGCGGCTTTCCGAAACCTGACTCACGGGCCCCCGTGAGTCCATCGGATCGAAGTTAGGCACGAGAACGTAGAGACGCGGAATCCTTTTACCAAGCAATTTTCTTTTTTTGTATTCCGGCGTACATGAGTAGTATTCCGTTAATCGAGTCCGGGCTCGGGAATTGGCCGTTAAATTGAGCGCTTAAAAGCCGGAAGTTTGAACACTCTAGACTTCCTTCGAAAAGAATTGAGTTCGCTCAAGTAATTTGCAATTCGTAACATGACGGGTGCGATCATACCAGCACTAATGCACCGGATCCCATCAGAACTCAGAAGTTAAGCGTGCTTGGGCGAGAGTAGTACTAGGATGGGTGACCTCCTGGGAAGTCCTCGTGTTGCACCCCTCGGTTTCGTTTTCGTTTTTCTATTCTTTTCTTTTTATCCTCACGGATTATTTCGGCCCTGGGGTGTTGGCCTCGAAACGAGCTTTCCGAACAGTACTCACGGGCCCCGTGAGTCCATCGAGATCGAAAGTTAGGCACGAGAACGTAGAGACGCGGGAATTCCGTTTGCCAAGCAATTTCATTTTGTATTCCGTCGTACAATGATAGTATTCCGTTAAAAATCCCTTCGGTCGGGCTCCCGGTAAATTGCGTTAATGAGTCCGTAACAGCCGAAGTTGAACACTCTGACTCCTTCGAGAAGAGAAATTGAGTCGCTTCAATTAATGTGCAATGCGTAACATGGACGGGTTCTTCATATTACCAGGCATAATGTCCCGATTCCCCTCAGAACTCCGAAGTTAGCGTGCTTGGGCGAGAGTAGTACGAATAGGGTGACCTCCTGGGAAGTCTCGTTGTGCACACCCTCGTTCCGCTTTCTCGTTTTTTTCTATTCTTTTCTTTTTATCCGCACGGATTATTCCGGCCCTGGGGTGTTGGCCTCGAAACGAGCTTTCCGAACAGTACTCACGGGCCCCGTGAGTCCATCGGGATCGAAAGTTAGGCAAGAGAACGTAGAGACGCGGGAATTCCGTTTACCAAGCAATTTTCATTTTTGTATTCCGTCGTACATAAGTAGTATCCCGTTAATCGAGTCGGGCTCGGGAAATTGCGTTAATTGAGTCGCTTAAAAGCCGGAAGTTGAACACTCTAGACTTCCTTCGAGAAGAGAAAATGAGTCGCTTCAAGTAAATTCGCAATGCGTAACATGACGGGTGCGATCATACCAGCACTAATGCACCGGATCCCATCAGAACTCCGAAGTTAAGCGTGCTTGGGCGAGAGTAGTACTAGAATGGGTGACCTCCTGGGAAGTCCTCGTGTTGCACCCCTCGTTTTCGTTTTCGTTTTTCTATTCTTTTCTTTTTATCCTCACGGATTCTTCCGGCCCTGGGGTGTTGGCCTCGAAACGAGCTTTCCGAACAGTACTCACGGGCCCCGTGAGTCCATCGGGATCGAAAGTTAGGCACGAGAACGTAGAGACGCGGGTATTCCGTTTACCAAGCAATTTTCATTTTTGTATTCCGTCGTACATAAGTAGTATTCCGTTAATCGAGTCGGGCTCGTGAAATTGCGTTAATTGAGTCGCTTAAAAGCCGGAAGTTGAACACTCTAGACTTCCTTCGAGAAGAGAAATTGAGTCGCTTCAAGTAAATTTGCAATGCGTAACCTGACGGCCTATTTGCAATTCAAAAATCAACCCAAAAAAAATCACACATACCAGCACTAATGCACCGGATCCCATCAGAACTCCGAAATTAAGCGTGCTTGGGCGAGAGTAGTACTAGGATGGGTGACCTCCTGGGAAGTCCTCGTGTTGCACCCCTCGTTTTCGTTTTCGTTTTTCTATTCTTTTCTTTTTATCCTCACGGATTATTCCGGCCCTGTGGTGTTGGCCTCGAAACGAGCTTTCCGAACAGTACTCACGGGCCCCGTGAGTCCATCGGGATCGAAAGTTAGGCACGAGAACGTAGAGACGCGGGAATTCCGTTTACCACGCAATTTTCATTTTTGTATTCCGTCGTACATAAGTAGTATTCCGTTAATCGAGTCGGGCTCGGGAAATTGCGTTAATTGAGTCCCTTAAAAGCCGGAAGTTGAACACTCTAGACTTCCTTCGAGAAGAGAAATTGAGTCGCTTCAAGTAAATTTGCAATGCATAACATTAGGGGTGCGATCATACCAGCACTAATGCACCGGATCCCATCAGAACTCCCAAGTTAAGCATGCTTGGGCGAGAGTAGTACTAGGATGGGTGACCTCCTGGGAAGTCCTCGTGTTGCACCCCTCGTTTTCGCTTTCGTTTTTCTATTCTTTTCTTTTTATCCTCACGGATTATTCCGGCCCAAGGGTTTTGGCCTCGAAACGAGCTTTCCGAACAGTACTCACGGCCCCGTGATCCATACGGGATCGAAAGTTAGGCACGAGAACGTAGAGACTCGTGAGATCCGTTTACCAACATTTTCATTTTTTATTCCGTCGACCCTGAGTATATTCCGTTAATCGAGTCGGGCTCGGAAATTGACGTAATTGAGTCGCTTAAAGCCTGAAGTTTGAACACTCTAGTACTTTCCTTCGAGAAAAAATTGGAGTCGCTTCATAAATTTGCAAGTCGTAACATGACGGGGTGCGATCATACCAGCACTAATGCACCGGATCCCATCAAACTCCGAAGTGTAAGCGGTGGGCTTGTGCGGAGTAGTACTAGGATGGGTGACCTCCTGGGAAGTCCTCGTGTTGCACCCCTCGTTTTCGTTTTCGTTTTTCTATTCTTTTCTTTTTATCCTCCCGGATTATTCCGGCCCTGGGGTGTTGGCCTCGAAACGAGCTTTCCGAACAGTACTCACGGGCCCCGTGAGTCCATCGGGATCGAAAGTTAGGCACGAGAACGTAGAGACTCGGGAATTCCGTTTACCAAGCAATTTTCATTTTTGTATTCCGTCGTACATAAGTAGTATTCCGTTAATCGAGCCGGGCTCGGGAAATTGCGTTAATTGAGTCGCTTAAAAGCCGGAAGTTGAACACTCTAGACTTCCTTCGAGAAGAGAAATTGAGTCGCTTCAAGTAAATTTGCAATTCGTAACATGACGGGTGCGATCATACCAGCACTAATGCACCGGATCCCATCAGAACTCCGAAGTTAAGCGTGCTTGGGCGAGAGTAGTACTAGGATGGGTAACCTCCTGGGAAGTCCTCGTGTTGCACCCCTCGTTCCGCTTCGTTTTTCTATTCTTTTTCCTTTTAATCCTCACGGATTATCCCGGCCCTGGGTGTGTGGCCTCGAAACGAGCTTTCCGAACAGTACGCACGGGCCCCGTGAGTCCATCGGGATCGAAAGTTAGGCACGAGAACGTAGAGACGCGGGAATTCCGTTTACCAAGCAATTTTCATTTTTGTATTCCGTCGTACATAAGTAGTATTCCGTTAATCGAGTCGGTCTCGGGAAATTGCGTTAATTGAGTCGCTTAAAAGCCGGAAGTTGAACACTCTAGACTTCCTTCGAGAAGAGAAATTGAGTCTCTTCAAGTAAATTTGCAATGCGTAACATGACGGGTGCGATCATACCAGCACTAATGCACCGGATCCCATCAGAACTCCGAAGTTAAGCGTGCTTGGGCGATAGTAGTACTAGGATGGGTGACCTCCTGGGAAGTCCTCGTGTTGCACCCCTCGTTTTCGTTTTCGTTTTCGTTTTTCTATTCTTTTCTTTTTATCCTCACGGATTATTCCGGCCCGGGGGTGTTGGCCTCGAAACGAGCTTTCCGAACAGTACTCACGGGCCCCGTGAGTCCATCGGGATCGAAAGTTAGGCACGAGAACGTAGAGACGCGGGAATTTCGTTTACCAAGCAATTTTCATTTTTGTATTTCGTCGTACATAAGTAGTATTCCGTTAATCGGGTCGGGCTCGGGAAATTACGTTATTTGAGTCGCTTAAAAGCCGGAAGTTTAACACTCTAGGCTTCCTTAGAGAGGAGAAATTGAGTCGCTTCAATTAATTGCAATGCGTAACATGCGGGTGGCGATGCATACCAGCATATGCACCGGATCCCATCAGAATTCCGAAGTTAAGCATGCTTGGGCGAGAGTAGTACTAGGATGGGTGACCTCCTGGGAAGTCCTCGTGTTTCACCCCTCGTTTTCGTTTTCGTTTTTCTATTCTTTTCTTTTTATCCTCACGGATTATTCCGGCCCTGGGGTGTTGGCCTCGAAACGAGCTTTCCGAACAGTACTCACGGGCACCGTGAGTCCATCGGGATCGAAAGTTAGGCACGAGAACGTAGAGACGCGGGAATTCCGTTTACCAAGCAATTTTCATTTTTGTATTCCGTCGTACGTAAGTAGTATTCCGTTAATCGAGTCGGGCTCGGGAAATGTGCGTTAATTGAGTCGCTTAAAAGCCGGAAGTTGACCACTCTATACTTCCTTCGCGAGGAGAATTTATGCTTCAAGTAAATTTGCAAGGCGTAACATGACGGGTGCGATCATACCAGCACTAATGCACCGGATCCCATCAGAACTCCGAAGTTAAGCTTGCTTGGGCGAGAGTAGTACTAGGATGGGTGACCTCCTGGGAAGTCCTCGTGTTGCACCCCTCGTTTTCGTTTTCGTTTTTCTATTCTTTTCTTTTTATCCTCACGGATTATTCCGGCCCTGGGGTGTTGGCCTCGAAACGAGTTTTCCGAACAGTACTCACGGGCCCCGTGAGTCCATCGGGATCGAAAGTTAGGCACGAGAACGTAGAGATGCGGGAATTCCGTTTACCAAGCAATTTTCATTTTTGTATTCCGTCGTACATAAGTAGTATTCCGTTAATCGAGTCGGGCTCGGGAAATTGCGTGAATTGAGTCGCTTAAAAGCCGGAAGTTGAACACTCTAGACTTCCTTCGAGAAAGGAAATTGAGTCGCTTCAAGTAAATTGGCAATGCGTAACATGACGGGTGCGATCATACCAGCACTAATGTACCGGATCCCATCAGAACTCCGAAGTTAAGCGTGCTTGGGCGAGAGTAGTACTAGGATGGGTGACCTCCTGGGAAGTCCTCGTGTTGCACCCCTCGTTTTCGTTTTCGTTTTTCTATTCTTTTCTTTTTATTCTCACGGATTATTCCGGCCCTGGGGTGTTGGCCTCGAAACGAGCTTTCCGAACAGTACTCACGGGCCCCGTGAGTCCATCGGGATCGAAAGTTAGGCACTAGAACGTAGAGACGCGGGAATTCCGTTTACCAAGCAATTTTTATTTTTGTATTCCGTCGTACATAAGTAGTATTCCGTTAATCGAGTCGGGCTCGGGAAATTGCGTTAAATGAGTCGCTTAAAAGCCGGAAGTTGAACACTCTAGACTTCCTTCGAGAAGAGAAATTGAGTCGCTTCAAGTAAATTCGCAATGCGTAACATGACGGTTGCGATCATACCAGCACTAATGCACCGGATCCCATCAGAACTCCAAAGTTAAGCGTATTTGGGCGAGAGTAGTACTAGGATGGGTGACCTCCTGGGAAGTCCTCGTGTTGCACCCCTCGTTTTCGTTTTCGTTTTTCTATTCTTATCTTTTTATCCTCACGGATTATTCCGGCCCTGGGGTGTTGGCCTCGAAACGAGCTTTCCGAACAGTACTCACGGGCCCCGTGAGTCCATCGGGATCGAAAGTTAGGCACGAGAACGTAGAGACGCGTGAATTCCGTTTACCAAGCAATTTTCATTTTTGTATTCCGTCGTACATAAGTAGTATTCCGTTAATCGAGTCGGGCTCGGGAAATTGCGTTAATTGAGTCGCTTAAAAGCCTGAAGTTGAACACTCTAGACTTCCTTCGAGAAGAGAAATTGAGTCGCTTCAAGTAAATTCGCAATGCGTAACATGACGGGTGCGATCATACCAGCACTAATGCACCGAATCCCATCAGAACTCCGAAGTTAAGCGTGCTTGGGCGAGAGTAGTACTAGGATGGGTGACCTCCTGGGAAGTCCTCGTGTTGCACCCCTCGTTTCCGTTTTCGTTTTTCTATTCTTTTCTTTTTATCCTCACGGATTATTCCGGCCCTGGGGTGTTGGCCTCGAAACGAGCTTTCCGAACAGTACTCACGGGCCCCGTGAGTCCATCGGAATCGAAAGTTAGGCACGAGAACGTAGAGACGCGGGAATTCCGTTTACCAAGCAATTTTCATTTTTGTATTCCGTCGAACATAAGTAGTATTCCGATAATCGAGTCGGGCTCGGGAAATTGCGTTAATTGAGTCGCTTAAAAGCCGGAAGTTGAACACTCTAGACTTCCTTCGAAAAGAGAAATTGAGTCGCTTCAAGTAAATTCGCAATGAGTAACATGAACGTTTGCGATCATAAACCAGCACTAATGCCCGTACCCACAGAACTCCGAAGTTAAGCGTGCTTGGGCGGAGTAGTCTATGATGGTGCCCTTCTCTGGGAAGTCCCGTGTGCACAGAACCCCTCGTTTTCGCTTTCGTTTTTCTATTCTTTTCTTTTTATCCTCACGGATTATTCCGGCCCTGGGGTGTTGGCCTCGAAACGAGCTTTCCGAACAGTACTCACCGGCCCCGTGAGTCCATCGGGGATCGAAAGTTAGGCACGAGAACGTAGAGACGCGGGAATTCCGTTTACCAAGCAATTTTCATTTTTGTATTCCGTCGTACATAAGTAGTATTCCGTTAATCGAGTCCGGCTCGGGAAATTGCGTTAATTGAGTCGCTTAAATAAGCCGAAGTTGAACACTCTAGACTTCCTTCGAAGAGAATGAGTCGCTTCAAGTAAATTTGCAATGCGTAACATTAGCCGGGTGCGATCATACAGCACTAATGCACCGGATCCCATCAGAACTCCGAAGTTAAGCGGGCTTGGGCGAGAGTAGTACTAGGATGGGTGACCTCCTGGGAAGTCCTCGTGTTGCACCCCTCGTTTTCGTTTTTCGTTTTTCTTTTCTTTTTATCCTCACGGATTATTCCGGCCCTGGGGTGTTGGCCTCGAAACGAGCTTTCCGAACAGTACCACGGGCCCCGTGAGTCCATCGGGATCGAAAGTTAGGCACGAGAACGTATAGACGCGGGAATTCCGTTTACCAAGCAATTTTCATTTTTGTATTCCGTCGTACATAAGTAGTATTCCGTTAATCGAGTCGGGCTCGGGAAATTGCGTTAATTGAACGTCCTTAAACTCCGGAAGTTGAACACTCTAGACTCCTTCGGAAAGAATTGAGTCGCTTCAAGTAAATTTGCAATTGCGAACTGACTGGTGCGATCTACCAGCACTAATGGCACCGGATCCCATCAGAACCCCGAAGTTAAGCGGGCTTTGGGCGAGAGTTTAACTAGGATGGGTGCACCTCCTGGGAAGTCCTCGTTTTGCACCCCCTCGTTTCCTTTCCGTTTTTTTCCTATTCCTTTTCCTTTTTAATCCTCACGGATTAGTCCGGCCCTAGGGGTGTTGGCCTCGAAACGAGCTTTCCGAACAGTACTCACGTGCCCCCTTGAGTCCATGGGATCGAAAGTTATGCACGAGAACTAGAGACGCGGGAATTCCGTTTACCAAGCACTGTTCATTTTTGTAGTCCGTCCGACAGAGTAGTATTCCGTTAATCGAGTCGGGCTCGGGAAATTGCGTTAATTGAGTCGCTTAACAGCCGGAAGTTGAACACTCTAGACTTCCTTCGAGAAGAGAAATTGAGTCGCTTCAAGTAAATTTGCAATGCGTAACATGATGGTGCGATCATACCAGCACTAATGCACCGGATCCCATCAGAACTCCGAAGTTAAGCGTGCTTGGGCGAGAGTAGTACTAGGATGGGTGACCTCCTGGGAAGTCCTCATGTTGCACCCCTCGTTTTCGTTTTCGTTTTTCTATTCTTTTCTCTTTATCCTCACGGATTATTCCGGCCCTGGGGTGTTGGCCTCGAAACGAGCTTTTCGAACAGTACTCACGGGCCCCGTGAGTCCATCGGGATCGAAAGTTAGGCACGAGAACGTAGAGACGCGGGAATTCCGTTTACCAATCAATTTTCATTTTTGTATTCCGTCGTACATAAGTAGTATTCCGTTAATCGAGTCGGGCTCGGGAAATTGCGTTAATTGAGTCGCTTAAAAGCCGGAAGTTGAAAACTCTAGACTTCCTTCGAGAAGAGAAATTGAGTCGCTTCAAGTAAATTCGCAATGCGTAACATGACGGGTGCGATCATACCAGCACTAGTGCACCGGATCCCATCAGAACTCCGAAGTTAAGCGTGCTTGGGCGAGAGTAGTACTAGGATGGGTGACCTCCTGGGAAGTCCTCGTGTTGCACCCCTCGTTTTCGTTTTCGTTTTTCTATTCGTTTCTTTTTATCCTCACGGATTATTCCGGCCCTGGGGTGTTGGCCTCGAAACGAGCTTTCCGAACAGTACTTACGGGCCCCGTGAGTCCATCGGGATCGAAAGTTAGGCACGAGAACGTAGAGACGCGGAAATTCCGTTTACCAAGCAATTTTCATTTTTGTATTCCGTCGTACATAAGTAGTATTCCGTTAATCGAGTCGGGCTCGGGAAATTGCGTTAATTGAGTCGCTAAAAAGCCGGAAGTTGAACACTCTAGACTTCCTTCGAGAAGAGAAATTGAGTCGCTTCAAGTAAATTTGCAATGCGTAACATGACGGTTGCGATCATACCAGCACTAATGCACCGGATCCCATCAGAACTCCGAAGTTAAGCGTGCTTGGGCGAGAGTAGTACTAGGATGGGTGACCTCCTGGGAAGTCCCCGTGTTGCACCCCTCGTTTTCGTTTTCGTTTTTCTATTCTTTTCTTTTTATCCTCACGGATTATTCCGGCCCTGGGGTGTTGGCCTCGAAACGAGCTTTCCGAACAGTACTCACGGGCCCGTGAGTCCATCGGGATCGAAAGTTAGGCACGAGAACGTAGAGACGCGGGAATTCCGTTTACCAAGCAATTTTCATTTTTGTATTCCGTCGTACATAAGTAGTATTCCGTTAATAGAGTCGGGCTCGGGAAATTGCGTTAATTGAGTCGCTTAAAAGCCGGAAGTTGTACACTCTAGACTTCCTTCGAGAAGAGAAATTGAGTCGCTTCAAGTAAATTTGCAATGCGTAACATGACGGTGCGATCACACCACACTAATGCAACCGGATCCCATCAGAACTCCGAAGTTAAGCGTGCTTGGGCGAGAGTAGTACTAGGATGGGTGACCTCCTGGAAAGTCCTCGTGTTGCACCCCTCGTTTTCGTTTTCGTTTTTCTATTCTTTTCTTTTTATCCTCACGGATTATTCCGGTCCTGGGGTGTTGGCCTCGAAACGAGCTTTCCGAACAGTACTCACGGGCCCCGTGAGTCCATCGGGATCGAAAGTTAGGCACGAGAACGTAGAGACGCGGTAATTCCGTTTACCAAGCAATTTTCATTTTTGTATTCCGTCGTAATGAGTAGTATGCCCGTTAATCGAGTTCGTGCTCGGAAAATTGCGTTTATTTGCGTCGTTAAAAAGCCGAAGTTGAACACTCTACTAGAGACTTTCCCTTCGAGAAGAGAAATTGAGTCGCTTCACGTAAATTTGCAATGCGTAACATGACGGGTGCGATCATACCAGCACTAATGCACCGGATCCCATCAGAACTCCGAAGTTTAGCGTGCTTGGGCGAGAGTAGTACTAGGATGGGTGACCTCCTGGGAAGTCCTCGTGTTGCACCCCTCGTTTTCGTTTTCGTTTTTCTATTCTTTTTTTTTTATCCTCACGGATTATTCCGGCCCTGGGGTGTTGGCCTCGAAACGAGCTTTCCGAACAGTACTCACGGGCCCCGTGGGTCCATCGGGATCGAAAGTTAGGCACGAGAACGTAGAGACGCGGGAATTCCGTTTACCAAGCAATTTTCATTTTTGTATTCCGTCGTACATGAGTAGTATTCCGTTAATCGAGTCTGGCTCGGGAAATTGCGTTAATTGAGTCGCTTAAAAGCCGGAAGTTGAACACTCTAGACTTCCTTCGAGAAGAGAAATTGAGTCGCTTCAAGTAAAATTGCAATGCGTGACATGACGGGTGCGATCATACCAGCACTAATGCACCGGATCCCATCAGAACTCCGAAGTTAAAGAGTGCGTGGGGCGGGGGAAGTAGTAATAGGATGGGTGGGGGGGGGGGGGGGGGGACATCTGGGAAGTACTCGTCGTTGCACCCCTGTTTTCGTTTTCGTTTTTCTTTTCTTTTCTTTTCTTTTTATCCTCACGGATTATTCCGGCCCGGGGTGTTGGGCTCGAAACGAGATTTCCGAACAGTACTGACGGGC
>JAGKPW010002629.1:0-15267 GCA_019926035.1 Melaleuca alternifolia | reverse complement strand
CTCGAAACGAGCTTTCCGAACAGTACTCACGGGCCCCGTGAGGCCATCGGGATCGAAAGTTAGGCACGAGAACGTAGAGACGCGGGAATTTCGTTTACCAAGCAATTTTCATTTTTGTATTCCGTCGTACATAAGTAGTATTCCGTTAATCGAGTCTGGCTCGGGAAATTGCGTTAATTGAGTCGCTTAAAAGCCGGAAGTTGAACACTCTAGACTTCCTTCGAGAAGAGAAATTGAGTCGCTTCAAGTAAATTTGCAATGCGTAACATGAGGGTGCGATCATACCAGCACTAATGCACCGGATCCCATCAGAACTCCGAAGTTAAAGAGTGCGTGGGGCGGGGGAAGTAGTAATAGGATGGGTGGGGGGGGGGGGGGGGGGACATCTGGGAAGTACTCGTCGTTGCACCCCTGTTTTCGTTTTCGTTTTTCTTTTCTTTTCTTTTCTTTTTATCCTCACGGATTATTCCGGCCCGGGGTGTTGGGCTCGAAACGAGATTTCCGAACAGTACTGACGGGCCCCGTGAGTCCATCGGGATCGAAAGTTAGGCACGAGAACGTAGAGACGCGGGAATTCCGTTTACCAAGGAATTTTCATTTTTGTATTCCGTCGTACATAAGTAGTATTCCGTTAATCGAGTCGGGCTCGGGAAATTGCGTTAATTGAGGCGCTTAAAAGCCGGAAGTTGAACACTCTAGACTTCCTTCGAGAAGAGAAATTGAGTCGCTTCAAGTAAATTTGCAATGAATAACATGACGGGTACGATCATACCAACACTAATGCACCGGATCCAATCAGAACTCCGAAGTTAAGCATGCTCGGGCGAGAGTAGTACTAGGATGGGTGACCTCCTAGGAAGTCCTCGTGTTGCACCCCTCGTGTTCGTTTTCGTTTTTCTATTCTTTTCTTTTTATCCTCACGGATTATTCCGGCCCTGGGGTGTTGGCCTCGAAACGACCTTTCCGAACAGTACTCACGGGCCCCGTGAGTCCATTGGGATCGAAAGTTAGGCACGAGAACGTAGAGACGCGGGAATTCCGTTTACCAAGCAATTTTCATTTTTGTATTCCGTCGTACATAAGTAGTATTTCGTTAATCGAGTCGGGCTCGGGAAATTGCGTTAATTGAGTCGCATAAAAGCCGGAAGTTGAACACTCTAGACTTCCTTCGAGAAGAGAAATTGAGTCGCTTCAAGTAAATTCGCAATGCGTAACATGACGGGTGCGATCATTCCAGCACTAATGGCAAACCGGATCCCATCAGAACTCCGAAGTTAAGCGTGTTGGGCGAGAGTAGTACTAGGATGGGTGACCTCCTGGGAAGTCCTCGTGTTGCACCCCTCGTTTTCGTTTTTGTTTTTCTATTCTTTTCTTTTTATCCTCACGGATTATTCCGGCCCTGGGGTGTTGGCCTCGAAACGAGCTTTCCGAACAGTACTCACGGGCCCCGTGAGTCCATCGGGATCGAAAGTTAGGCACGAAAACGTAGAGACGCGGGAATTCCGTTTACCAAGCAATTTTCATTTTTGTATTCCGTCGTACATAAGTAGTATTCCGTTAAGCGAGTCGGGCTCGGGAAATTGCGTTAATTGAGTCGCTTAAAAGCCGGAAGTTGAACACTCTAGACTTCCTTCGAGAAGAGAAATTGAGTCGCTTCAGGTAAATTCGCAATGCGTAACATGACGGGTGCGATCATACCAGCACTAATGCACCGGATCCCATCAGAACTCCAAAGTTAAGCGTATTTGGGCGAGAGTAGTACTAGGATGGGTGACCTCCTGGGAAGTCCTCGTTTTGCACCCCTCGTTTTCGTTTTTCTTTTCTTTTCCTTTTATCCTCACGGATTATTCGGGCCCGGGGTGTTAGCCTCGAAACGAGCTTTCCGAACAGTACTCACGGGGCCCGTGAGTCCATCGGGATTGAAAGTTAGGCATGAGAACGTAGAAACGCGGGAATTCCGTATACCAAGCAATTTTCATTTTTGTATTCCGCGTAATAAGGAGTATTCCGTAATCGCGTGGGATCGGGAAATTGCGTTAATTGAGTCGCTTAAAAGCCGGAAGTTGAACACTCTAGACTTCCTTCGAGAAGAGAAATTGAGTCGCTGCAAGTAAATTCGCAATGCGTAACATGACGGGTGCGATCATACCAGCACTAATGCACCGGATCCCATCAGAACTCCGAAGTTAAGCGTGCTTGGGCGAGAGTAGTACTAGGATGGGTGACCTCTTGGGAAGTCCTCGTGTCGCACCCCTCGTTTTCGTTTTCGTTTTTCTATTCTTTTCTTTTTATCCTCACGGATTATTTCGGCCCTGGGGTGTTGGCCTCGAAACGAGCTTTCCGAACAGTACTCACGGGACCCGTGAGTCCATCGGGATCGAAAGTTAGGCACGAGAACGTAGAGACGCGGGATTTCCGTTTACCAAGCAATTTTCATTTTTGTATTCCGTCGTACATAAGTAGTATTCCGTTAATCGAGTCGGGCTCGGGAAATTGAGTTAATTGAGTCGCTTAAAAGCCGGAAGTTGAACACTCTAGACTTCTTTCGAGAAGAGAAATTGAGTCGCTTCAAGTAAATTTGCAATGCATAACAAGACGGGTGCGATCATACCAGCACTAATGCACCGGATCCCATTAGAACTCCGAAGCTAAGCGTGCTTGGACGACAATAGTACTAGGATGGGTGACCTCCTGGGAAGTTCTTGTGTTGCACCCCTCGTTTTCGTTTTTCTTTCTTTTCTGTTTATCCTCACGGATTATTCCGGCCCGGGGTGTTGGCCTCGAAACGAGCTTTCCGACCAGTACTCACGGGCCCCGTGAGTCCATCGCGATCGATAGTTAGGCACGAGAACGTATTAGAGACGCGGGAAATTCCGTTTACCAAGCAATTTCATTTTGATTCAGGTGTACATAAGTAGTATTCCGTTAATCGAGTCGGGCTCGGGAAATTGCGGTAATTGAGTCGCTTAAAAGCCGGAAGTTGAACACTCTAGACTTCCTTCGAGAAGAGAAATTGAGTCGCTTCAAGTAAATTTGCAATGCTTAACATGACGGGTGCGATCATACCAGCACTAATGCACCGGATCCCATCAGAACTTCGAAGTTAAGCGTGCTTGGGCGAGAGTAGTACTAGTATGGGTGACCTCCTGGGAAGTCCTCGTGTTGCACCCCTCGTTTTCGTTTTCGTTTCTCTATTCTTTTCTTTTTATCCTCACGGATTATTCCGGCCCTGGGGTGTGGGCCTCGAAACGAGCTTTCCGAACAGTACTCACGGGCCCCGTGAGTCCATCGGGATCGAAAGATAGGCACGAGAACGTAGAGACGCGGGAATTACGTTTACCAAGCAATTTTAATTTTGGATTCAGTCTACATAGTAGTTATTCCGTTAATCGAGTCGGGCCGGGAAATTGCGTTAATTGAGTCGTTCTTTAAAAGCCGGAAGTTGAACCCCTAGACTTCCTTCGAGAAGAGGAAATTGAGCGCTTCAAGTAAATTTGCAATGCGTAAATGACGGCGTGCGATCATACCAGACTAATGCACCGGATCCCATCAGAACTCGAAGTTAAGCGTGCTTGGGCGAGAGTAGTACTAGGATGGGTGACCTCCTGGGAAGTCCTCGTGTTGCACCCCTCGTTTTCGTTTCGTTTTTCTATTCTTTTCTTTTTATCCTCACGGATTATTCCGGCCCTGGGGTGTTAGCCTCGAAACGAGCTTTCCGAACAGTACTCACGGGCCCCGTGAGTCCATCGGGATCGAAAGTTAGGCACGAGAACGTAGAGACGCGGGAATTCCGTTTACCAACAAATTTTCAATTTTGTATTTCGTCGCACAAAAGTAGTATTCTGTTAATCGAGTTGGGCTCGGGAAATTTGCGTTAATTGAGTAGCTTAAAAGCAAGAAGTTGAACACTATAAACTTCCTTCGAGAAGAGAAATTGAGTCGCTTCAAGTAAATTTGCGATGCATAACATGACGGGTGCGATATACCAGCACTAAATTGGCACCACCGGATATCCCATAAGAAATCCGAACGTTAAAGAGGGCTTGGGCGAGAGCGAGAGTAGGTACTAGGATGGGTGACCTCCTGGGAAGTCCTCGTGTTGCACCCCTCGTTTTCGTTTTCGTTTTTCTATTCTTTTCTTTTTATCCTCACGGATTATTACGGCCCTGGGGTGTTGGCCTCGAAACGAGCTTTCCGAACAGTACTCACGGGCCCCGTGAGTCCATCGGGATCGAAAGTTAGGCACGAGAACGTAGAGACGCGGGAATTCCCTTTACCAAGCAATTTTCATTTTTGTATTCCGTCGTACATAAGTAGTATTCCGTTAGTCGAGTCGGGCTCGGGAAATTGCGTTAATTGAGTCGCTTAAAAGCCGGAAGTTGAACATTCTAGACTTCCTTCGAGAAGAGAAATTGAGTCGCTTCAAGTAAATTCGCAATGCGTAACATGACGGGTGCGATCATACCAGCACTAATGCATCGGATCCCATCAGAACTCCGAAGTTAAGCGTGCTTGGGCGAGAGTAGTACTGGGATGGGTGACCTCCTGGGAAGTCCTCGTGTTGCACCCCTCGTTTTCGTTTTCGTTTTTCTATTCTTTTCTTTTTATCCCCACGGATTATTCCGGCCCTGGGGTGTTGGCCTCGAAACGAGCTTTACGAACAGTAATCAAGGGCCCCGTGAGTCCATCGGGATCGAAAGTTAGGCACGAGAACGTAGAGACGCGGGAATTCCGTTTACCAAGCAATTTTCATTTTTGTATCCCGTCGTACATAAGTAGTATTCCGTTAATCGAGTCGGGCTCGGGAAATTGCGTTAATTGAGTCGCTTAAAAGCCGGAAGTTGAACACTCTAGACTTCCTTCGAGAAGAGAAATTGAGTAGCTTCAAGTAAATTTGCAATGCGAAACATGACGGGTGCGATCATACCAGCACTAATGCACCGGATCCCATCAGAACTCCGAAGTTAAGCGTGCTTGGGCGAGAGTAGTACTAGGATGGGTGACCTCCTGGGAAGTCATCGTGTTGCACCCCTCGTTTTCGCTTTCGTTTTTCTATTCTTTTCTTTTTATCCTCACGGATTATTCCGGCCATGGGGTGTTGGCCTCGAAACGAGCTTTCCGAACAGTACTCACGGGCCCCGTGAGTCCATCGGGATCGAAAGTTAGGCACGAGAACGTAGAGACGCGGAATTCCGTTTACCAAGCAATTTTCATTTTTGTATTCCGTCGTACATAAGTAGTTTTCCGTTAATCGAGTCGGGCTCGGGAAATTGCGTTAATTGAGTCGCTTAAAAGCCGGAAGTTGAACACTCTAGACTTCATTCGAGAAGAGAAATTGAGTCGCTTCAAGTAAATTTGCAATGCGTAACATGACGGGGTGCGATTCATACCAGCACTAATGCAACGGATCCCATAAGAACTACGAAGTTAAGCGGCTTTGGGCGAGGGGAGAGGAGTTACTAGGATGGGTGACCTCCTGGGAAGTCCTCGTGGTTGCCACCCTAGTTTTCGTTTTGCGTTTTTCATTCTTTCTTTTTATCGCAACGGAATTATTCCGGCCCTGGGGTGTTGGCCCGAAACGAGCTCTTTACGAACAGTACTTTCACGGGCCCCGGTGAGGGTCCAGCGGGAGTGAAGTTAGGCACGGCGAAACATAGGAAGACGCGGGAATTCCGTTACCAAAGCATTTTGTTCATTTTTTGTTATTCAGCGTAAACATAAGTAGGATTCCGTTAATAGAGGCGGGCTCGGGAAATTGCGTTTAATCTGAGTCGCTAAAAGCCGGAAGTTGAACACTCTAGACATCCTTCAAGAAGAGAAATTGAGTCGCTTCAAGAAAAATTCGCAATGCGTAACATGACGGGTGCGATCATACCAGCACTAATGCCCCGGATCCCATCAGAACTCCGAAGTTAAGCGTGCTTGGGCGAGTGTAGTACTAGGATGGGTGACCTCCTGGGAAGTCCTCGTGTTGCACCCCTCGTTTTCGTTTTCGTTTTTCTATTATTTTCTTTTTATCCTCACGGATTATTCCGGCCCTGGGGTGTTGGCCTCGAAACGAGCTTTCGAACAGTACTCACGGGCCCCGTGAGTCCATCGGGATCGAAAGTTAGGCACGAGAACGTAGAGACGCGGGAATTACGTTTACCAAGCAATTTTCATTTTTGTCTTTTGTCAAACATAAGTAGTATTCCGTCAATCGAGTCGGGCTCGGGAAATTGCGTTATTTGAGTCGTTTAAAAGCCGGAGGAAGTTGAACATCTAGAATTACTCCACCTCGAGAGAGAAAATTGAGTCGCTTCAAAGTAAATTTTGCAATGCTTACATGAGGGTGCGATATTACCAGCCACTAATGCACAGGATCCCATCGAAAACTCCGAAGTTAAAGTTTAGCGTATATGCTAGCTTGGGCGGAGAGTAGTCTAGGATGGGTGACCTCTGGGGAAAGTACTGGTTGCACCCCCTCGTTTTCGTTTTCGTTTTCTATTCTTTTCTTTTTATCCTCACGGATTATTCCGGCCCTGGGGTGGTGGCCTCGAAACGAGCTTTCCGAACAGTACTCACGGGCCCCGTGAGTCCATCGGGATCGAAAGTTAGGCACGAGAACGTAGAGACGCGGGAATTCCGTTTACCAAGCAATTGTCATTTTTGTATTCCGTCGTACATAAGTAGTATTCCGTTAATCGAGTCGGGCTCGGGAAATTGCGTTAATTGAGTCGCTTAAACGCCGGAAGTTGAACACTCTAGACTTCCTTCGAGAAGAGAAATTGAGTCTCTTCAAGTAAATTTGCAATGCGTAACATGACGGGTGCGATCATACCAGCACTAATGCACCGGATCCCATCAGAACTCCGAAGTTAAGCGTGCTTGGGCGAGAGTAGTACTAGTACTAGGATGGGTGACCTCCTGGGAAATCCTCGTGTTGCACCCCTCGTTTTCGTTTTCGTTTTTCTATTCTTTTCTTTTTATCCTCACGGATTATTCCGGCCCAAGGGTTTTGGCCTCGAAACGAGCTTTCCGAACAGTACTCACGGGCCCCGTGAGTCCATCGGGGATCGAAAGTTAGGCACGAGAACGTAGAGACGCGGGAATTCCGTTTACCAAGCAATTTTCATTTTTGTATTCCGTCGTACATAAGTAGTATTCCGTTAATCGAGGCGGGCTCGGGAAATTGCGTTAATTGAGTCGCTTAAAAGCCGGAAGTTGAACACTCTAGACTTCCTTCGAGAAGAGAAATTGAGTCGCTTCAATTAAATTTGCAATGCGTAACATGACGGGTGCGATCATACCAGCACTAATGCACCGGATCCCATCAGAAATCCGAAGTTAAGCGTGCTTGGGCGAGAGTAGTACTAGGATGGGTGACCTCCTGGGAAGTCCTCGTGTTGCACCCCTCGTTTCCGTTTTCGTTTTTCTATTCTTTTCTTTTTATCCTCACGGATTATTCCGGCCCTGGGGTGTTGGCCCCGAAACGAGCTTTCCGAACAGTACTCACGGGCCCCGTGAGTCCATCGGGATCGAAAGTTAGGCACGAGAACGTAGAGACGCGGGAATTCGTTTACCAAGCAATTTTGCATTTTGGATTCCGTCGTACATGTAGTATTCCGTTTTTAACGAGTCGGGCTCGGAAATTGCGTTAATGGAGTCGATTAAAAGCCGGAACGTTGAAAAATCTAGACTGTCCTTCGAGAAGAGAAATTGAGTCGCTTTCAAGTAAATTTGCAATGCGTAACTGACGGGTGCCGGCTATACCCGCACTAATGCACCGGATCCCATCAGAACTCCGAAGTTAAGCGTGCTTGGGCGAGAGTAGTACTAGGATGGGTGACATCCTGGGAAGTCCTCGTGTTGCACCCCTCGTTTTCGTTTTCGTTTTTCTATTCTTTTCTTTTTATCCTCACGGATTATTCCGGCCCTGGTGTGTTGGCCTCGAAACGAGCTTTCCGAACAGTACTCACGGGCCCCGTGAGTCCAGCGGGATCGAAAGTTAGGCACGAGAACGTAGAGACGCGGGAATTCCGTTTACCAAGCAATTTTCATTTTTGTATTCCGTCGTACATAACTAGTATTCCGTTAATCGAGTCGGGCTCGGGAAATTGCGTTAATTGAGTCGCTAAACGCCGGGAAGTTGAACACCTCTAGATTCCTTCGAGAAGAGAAATTGAGTCGCTTCAAGTAAATTTGCAATGCGTAAACAGGAAGGGTGCGATTCATACAGCACGTAATGCACGGAGCCATCAGAACTCCGAAGTTAAAGCGTGCTTGGGCGAGAGTAGTACTAGGATGGGTGACCTCCTGGGAAGTCCTCGTGTTGCACCCCTCGTTTTCGCTTTCGTTTTTCTATTCTTTTCTTTTTATCCTCACGGATTATTTCGGCCCTGGGGTGTTGGCCTCGAAACGAGCTTTCCGAACAGTACTCACGGGCCCCTTGAGTCCATCGGGATCGAAAGTTAGGCACGAGAACGTAGAGACGCGGGAATTCCGTTTACCAACAAATTTTCATTTTTGTATTTCGTCGCACAAAAGTAGTATTCTGTTAATCGAGTTGGGCTCGGGAAATTTGCGTTAATTGAGTCGGCCTTAAAAGAGGAAGTTGGAACACTCTAGGACTTCCTTCGAGGGGAAAAGAGGGGAACAAAAATTGGAGGTCGGGGCCTTCAAAAGTAAATTTGCAATGCGTAACATGACGGGTGCGATTATACCAGCACTAATGCACCGGATCCCATCAGAACTCCGAAGTTAAGCGTGCTTGGGCGAGAGTAGTACTAGGATGGGTGACCTCCTGGGAAGTCCTCGTGTTGCACCCCTCGTTTTCGTTTTCGTTTTTCTATTATTTTCTTTTTATCCTCACGGATTATTCCGGCCCTGGGGTGTTGGCCTCGAAACGAGCTTTCCGAACAGTACTCACGGGCCCCGTGAGTCCATCGGGATCGAAAGTTAGGCACGGGAACGTAGAGACGCGGGAATTCCGTTTACCAAGCAATTTTCATTTTTGTATTCCGTCGTACATAAGTAGTATTCCGTTAATCGAGTCGGGCTCGGGAAATTGCGTTGATTGTGTCGCTTAAAAGCCGGAAGTTGAACACTCTAGACTTCCTTCGAGAAGAGAAATTGAGTCGCTTCAAGTAAACTTGCAATGCGTGACATGACGGGTGCGATCATACCAGCACTAATGCACCGGATCCCATCAGAACTCCGAAGTTAAGCGTGCTTGGGCGAGAGTATTACTAGGATGGGTGACCTCCTGGGAAGTCCTCGTGTTGCACCCCTCGTTTTCGTTTTCGTTTTTCTATTCTTTTCTTTTTATCCTCACGGATTATTCCGCCCCTGGGGTGTTGGCCTCGAAACGAGCTTTCCGAACAGTACTCACGGGCCCCGTGAGTCCATCGGGATCGAAAGTTAGGCACGAGAACGTAGAGACGCGGGAATCCCGTTTACCAAGCAATTTTCATTTTTGTATTCCGTCGTACATAAGTAGTATTCCGTTAATCGAGTCGGGCTCGGGAAATTGCGTTAATTGATTCGCTTAAAAGCCGGAAGTTGAACACTCTAGACTTCCTTCGAGAATAGAAATTGAGTCGCTTCAAGTAAATTTGCAATGCGTAACATGACGGGTGCGATCATACCAGCACTAATGCACCGGATCCCCTCAGAACTCCGAAGTTAAGCGTGCTTGGGCGAGAGTAGTACTAGGATGGGTGACCTCCTGGGAAGTCCTCGTGTTGCCCCCCTCGTTTTCGTTTTCGTTTTTCTATTCTTTTCTTTTTATCCTCACGGATTATTCCGGCCCTGGGGTGTTGGCCTCGAAACGAGCTTTCCGAACAGTACTCACGTGCCCCGTGAGTCCATCGGGATCGAAAGTTAGGCACGAGAACGTAAGAGACGCGGGAATTCCGTTTACCAAGCACTTTGTCATTTTGTATTCCTCGTCCATGAGTATTAATTTCGTTAATCGAGTCGTGCTCGGGAAAATTGCGTTAATTGAGTCGCTTTAAACAGCCGGAAGTTGACACTCTAGACTTCTCCTTCGAGAATAGAATTGATTCGCTTCAGTAATTCGCAATGCGTAACGGAACGGGTGCGATCATAACCGCACTAATGCACCGGATTCCCATCAGAAAAACTCTCCGAAGTTAAGAAGCGTGCTTGGGCGAGAGTAGTACTAGGCAATGGGTGACCTCCCGGGAAGTCCTCGTGTTGCCCCCCTCGTTTTCGTTTTTCTATTCTTTTCTTTTTATCCTCACGGATTATTCCGGCCCTGGGGTGTTGGCCTCGAAACGAGCTTTCGAACAGTACTCACGGGCCCCGTGAGTCCATCGGGATCGAAAGTTAGGCACGAGAACGTAGAGACGCGGGAATTCCGTTTAACAAGCAATTTTCATTTTTGTATTCCGTCGTACATAAGTAGTATTCCGTTAATCGAGTCGGGCTCGAAAAATTGCGTTAATTGAGTCGCTTAAAAGCCGGAAGTTGAACACTCTAGACTTCCTTCGAGAAGAGAAATTGAGTCTCTTCAAGTAAATTGGCAATGCGTAACATGACGGGTGCGATCATACCAGCACTAATGCACCGGATCCCATCAGAACTCCGAAGTTAAGCGTGCTTGGGCGAGAGTAGTACTAGGATGGGTGACCTCCTGGGAATTCCTCGTGTTGCACCCCTCGTTTTCGTTTTCGTTTTTCTATTCTTTTCTTTTTATCCTCACGGATTATTCCGGCCCTGGGTGTTGGCCTCGAAACGAGCTTTCCGAACAGTACTCACGGGCCCCGTGAGTCCATCGGGATCGAATGTTAGGCACGAGAACGTAGAGACGCGGGAATTCCGTTTACCAAGCAATTTTCATTTTTGTATTCCGTCGTACATGAGTAGCATTCCGTTAATCGAGTCGGGCTCTGGAAAATTGCGTTAATTGAGTCGCTTAAAAGCCGGAAGTTGAACACTCTAGACTTCCCTCGAGAAGAGAAATTGAGTCGCTTCAAGTAAATTTGCAATGCGTGACATGACGGGTGCGATCATACCAGCACTAATTCACCGGATACCATCAGAAACTCCGAAGTTAGCGTATTGGGCGTGAGAGTAGTACAGGATGGGTGACTCCTGGAAGTCCTCGTGTTGCCACCCCTCGTTTCGTTTTCGTTTTCTATTCTTTTCTTTTTATCCTCACGGATTATTCCGGCCCTGGAAGTTGGCCTCGAAACGAGCTTTCCGAACAGTACTCACGGGCCTCGTGAGTCCACGGGATCGAAAGTTAGGCACGAGAACGTAGAGACGCGGGAATTCCGTTTACCAAGCAATTTTCATTTTTGTATTCCGTCGTACATAAGTAGTATTCCGTTAATCGAGTCGGGCTCGGAAAATTGCGTTAATTGAGTCGCTTAAAAGCCGGAAGTTGAACACTCTGGACTTCCTTCGAGAAGAGAAATTGAGTCGCTTCAAGTAAATTCGCAATGCGTAACATGACGGGTGCGATCATACCAGCACTAATGCAACGGATCCCATCAGAACTCCGAAGTTAAGCGTGCTTGGGCGAGAGTAGTACTAGGATGGGTGACCTCCTGGGAAGTCCTTGTGTTGCACCCCTCGTTTTCGTTTTTCTATTCTTTTCTTTTTATCCTCACGGATTATTCCGGCCCTGGGGTGTTGGCCTCGAGACGAGCTTTCCGAACAGTACTCACGGGCCCCGTGAGTCCATCGGGATCGAAAGTTAGGCACGAGAACGTAGAGACGCGGGAATTCCGTTTACCAAGCAATTTTCATTTTTGTATCCCGTCGTACATAAGTAGTATTCCGTTAATCGAGTCGGGCTCGGGAAATTGCGTTAATTGAGTCGCTTAAAAGCCGGAAGTTGAACACTCTAGACTCCCTTCGAGAAGAGAAATTGAGTCGCTTCAAGTAAATTCGCAATGCGTAACATGACGGGTGCGATCATACCAGCACTAATGCACCGGATCCCATCGGAACTCCGAAGTTAAGCGTGCTTGGGCGAGAGTAGTACTAGGATGGGTGACCTCCTGGGAAGTCCTCGGGTTGCACCCCTCGTTTTCGTTTTCGTTTTTCTATTCTTTTCTTTTTATCCTCACGGATTATTCCGGCCCTGGGGTGTTGGCCTCGAAACGAGCTTTCCGAACAGTACTCCCGGGCCCCGTGAGTCCATCGGGATCGAAAGTTAGGCACGAGAACGTAGAGACGAGGGAATTCCGTTTACCAAGCAATTTTCATTTTTGTATTCCGTCGTACATAAGTAGTATTCGGTTAATCGAGTCGGGCTCGGGAAATTGCGTTAATTGAGTCGCTTAAAAGCCGGAAGTTGAACACTCTAGACTTCCTTGGAGAAGAGAAATTGAGTCGCTTCAAGTAAATTTGCAATGCGTAACATGAGGGGGCGATAATACCAGCACTAATGCACCGGTCCCATCAGAACTCCGAGTAAGCGTGCTTGGGCGAGAGTAAGTAGTACTAGGCTGGGTGAGCCGCCGGGGAAGCCTCGTGTTGAAACCTCGTTTCGTTTTCGTTTTTCTATTCTTTTCTGTTTATCCTCACGGATTATTCCGGCCCTGGGGTGTTGGCCTCGAAACGAGCTTTCCGAACAGTACTCACGGGGCCCGTGAGTCCATCGGGATCGAAAGTTAGGCACGAGAACGTAGAGACGCGGGAATTCCGTTTACCAAGCAATTTTCAATTTTGTATTCCGTCGTACATAAGTAGTATTCCGTTAATCGAGTCGGCCTCGGGAAATTGCGTTAATTGAGTCGCTTAAAAGCCGGAAGTTGAACACTCTAGACTTCGTTCGAGAAGAGAAATTGAGTCGCTTCAAGTAAATTCGCAATGCGTAACATGACGGGTGCGATCATACCAGCACTAATGAACCGGATCCCATCAGAACTCCGAAGTTAAGCGTGCTTGGGCGAGAGTAGTACTAGGATGGGTGACCTCGTGGGAAGTCCTCGTGTTGCACCCCTCGTTTTCATTTTCGTTTTTCTATTCTTTTCTTTTTATCCTCACGGATTATTCCGGCCCTGGGGTGTTGGCCTCGAAACGAGCTTTCCGACCAGTACTCACGGGCCCCGTGAGTCCATCGGGATCGAAAGTTAGGCACGAGAACGTAGAGACGCGGGAATTCCGTTTACCAAGCAATTTTCATGTTTGTATTCCGTCGTACATAAGTAGTATTCCGTTAATCGAGTCGGGCTCGGGAAATTGCGTTAATTGAGACGCTTAAAAGCCGGAAGTTGAACACTCTAGACTTCCTTCGAGAAGAGAAATTGAGTCGCTTCAAGTAAATTTGCAATGCGTAACATGACGGGTGCGATCATACCAGAACTAATGCACCGGATCCCATCAGAACTCCGAAGTTAAGCGTGCTTGGCGCTGAGGAGAGTAGTAATTAGGATGGGTGACCTCATCGGGAAAGTCATCGTGTTGCACCCCTCGTTTTCGTTTTCGGTTCTTTCGATTCTTCGTTTATCCTCACGGATTATACGGCCCTGGGGTGTTGGCCTCGAAACGAGCTTTCGAAACAGTACTCACGGGCCCCGTGAGTCCATCGGATCGAAAGGTTAGGCACGGAGAACGTAGAACGCGGGGAATGACGTTACCAAGCAATTTTCATTTTGTATTCCGGTTAGATACAGAAGTAGTATTCCGTTAATCGGGTCGGGCTCGGGAAATTACGTTATTTGAGTCGCTTAAAAGCCGGAAGTTTAACACTCTAGGCTTCCTTAGAGAGGAGAAATTGAGTGGCTTCAAGTAAATTTGCCATGCATAACATCACGGGTGCGATCATACCAGCACTAATGCACCGGATCCCATCAGAAATCCGAAGTTAAGCATGCTTGGGCGAGAGTAGTACTAGGATGGGTGACCTCCTGGGAAGTCCTCGTGTTGCCCCCCTCGTTTTCGTTTTCGTTTTTCTATTCTTTTCTTTTTATCCTCACGGATTATTGCGGCCCTGGGGTGTTGGCCTCGAAACGAGCTTTCCGAACAGTACTCACGGGCCCCGTGAGTCCATCGGGATCGAAAGTTAGGCACGAGAACGTAGAGACGCGGGAATTCAGTTTACCAAGCAATTTTCATTTTTGTATTCCGTCGTACATAAGTAGTATTACGTTAATCGAGTCGGGCTCGGGAAATTGCGTTAATTGAGTCGCTTAAAAGCCGGAAGTTGAACACTCTAGACTTCCTTCGAGAAGAGAAATTGAGTCGCTTCAAGTAAATTTGCAATGCATAACATTACAGGTGCGATCATACCAGCACTAATGCACCGGATCCCATCAGAACTCAGAAGTTAAGCGTGCTTGGGCGAGAGTAGTACTAGGATGGGTGACCTCCTGGGAAGTCCTCGTGTTGCACCCTTCGTTTTCGTTTTCGTTTTCGTTTTTCTATTCTTTTCTTTTTCTCCTCACGGATTATTCCGGCCCTGGGGTGTTGGCCTCGAAACGAGCTTTCCGAACAGTACTCACGGGCCCCGTGAGTCCATCGGGATCGGAAGTTAGGCACGAGAACGTAGAGACGCGGGAATTCCGTTTACCAAGCAATTTCCATTTTTGTATTCCGTCGTACATAAGTAGTATTCCGTTAATCGAGTCGGGCTCGGGAAATTGCGTTAATTGAGTGGCTTAAAAGCCGGAAGTTGAACACTCTAGACTTCCTTCGAGAAGAGAAATTGAGTCGCTTCAAGTAAATTGGCAATGCGTAACATGACGGGTGCGATCATACCAGCACTAATGCACCAGATCCCATCAGAACTCCGAAGTTAAGCGTGCTTGGGCGAGAGTAGTACTAGGATGGGTGACTTTCTGGGAAGTCCTCGTGTTGCACCCCTCGTTTTCGTTTTCGTTTTTCTATTCTTTTCTTTTTATCCTCACGGATTATTCCGGCCCAGGGGTGTTGGCCTCGAAACGAGCTTTCCGAACAGTACTCACGGGCCCCGTGAGTCCATCGGGATCGAAAGATAGGCACGAGAACGTAGAGACGCGGGAATTACGTTTACCAAGCAATTTTCATTTTTGTATTCCGTCGTACATAAGTAGTATTCCGTTAATCGAGTCGGGCTCGGGAAATTGCGTTAATTGAGTCGCTTAAAAGACGGAAGTTGAACACTCTAGACTTCCTTCGAGAAGAGAAATTGAGTCGCTTCAAGTAAATTCGCAATGCGTAACATGACGGGTGCGATCATACCAGCACTAAAGCACCGGATCCCATCAGAACTCCGAAGTTAAGCGTGCTTGGGCGAGAGTAGTACTAGGATGGGTGACCTCCTGGGAAGTC
>JAGKPW010002627.1:0-18269 GCA_019926035.1 Melaleuca alternifolia | reverse complement strand
GGGGCCCGTGAGTACTGTTCGGAAAGCTCGTTTCGAGGCCAACACCCCAGGGCCGGAATAATCCGTGAGGATAAAAAGAAAAGAATAGAAAAGCGAAAACGAAAACGAGGGGTGCAACACGAGGACTTCCCAGGAGGTCACCCATCCTAGTACTACTCTCGCCCAAGCACGCTTAACTTCGGAGTTCTGATGGGATCCGGTGCATTAGTGCTGGTATGATCACACCCGTCATGTCACGCATTGCAAATTTACTTGAAGCGACTCAATTTATCTTCTCGAAGGAAGTCTAGAGTGTTCAACTTCCGGCTTTTAAGCGACTCAATTAACGCAATTTCCCTAGCCCGACTCGATTAACGGAATACTACTTATGTACGACGGAATACAAAAATGAAAATTGCTTGGTAAGCGGAATTCCCGCGTCTCTACGTTCTCGTGCCTAACTTTCGATCCCGATGGACTCACGGGGCCAGTGAGTACTGTTCGGAAAGCTCGTTTCGAGGCCAACACCCCAGGGCCGGAATAATCCGTGAGGATAAAAAGAAAAGAATAGAAAAACGAAAATGAAAACGAGGGGTGCAACACGAGGACTTCCCACGAGGTCACCCATCCTAGTACTACTCTCGCCCAAGCACGCTTAACTTCGGAGTCCTGATGGGATCCGGTGCATTAGTGCTGGTAGGATCGCACCCGTCATGTTACGCATTGCGAATTTACTTGAAGCGACTCAATTTCTCTTCTCTAAGGAAGTCTAGAGTGTTCAACTTCCGGCTTTTAAGCGACTCAATTAACGCAAAATTTCCCGAGCCGGAACTCGATACGGAATAATACTTAGTACGACGGAATACAAAAATCGAAAAGTGCTTGGTAAAGGAAATTCCCGCGTTCTACGTCTCGTGGCCTAACTTTCGATCACGAGGACTCACGGGGCCCGTGAAGTACGGTTCGGAAAGCTCGTTTCGAGGACAACACCCCAGGGGCCCGGAATAATCCGTGGGATATAAAAAGAGAAAGAATAGGAAAAACGAAAACGAAAAGCGGGGGGCTGCAACACGAGGACTTCCCAGGAGGTCACCCATCCTAGTACTACTCTCGCCCAAGCACGCTTACAACTGCGGAGTTCTGAATGGGATCCGGGTGCATTATTCGTGTGGTATGACGCACCCCTCCATGGCACGCTTGCCAAATTACTGAAGCGACTCCATTTCTTCTTTCGCGAATGGAAGGCAGTGTTCAACTTCCGGCTTTTAAGCGACTCAATTAACGCAATTTCCCGAGCCCGATTCGATTAACGGAATACTACTTATGTACGACGGAATACAAAAATGAAAATTGCTTGGTAAACGGAATTCCCGCGTCTCTACGTTCTCGTGCCTAACTTTCGATCCCGATGGACTCACGGGGCCCGGGAGTACTGTTCGGAAAGCTCGTTTCGAGGCCAACACCCCAGGGCCGGAATAATCCGGGAGGATAAAAAGAAAAGAATAGAAAAACGAAAACGAAAACGAGGGGTGCAACACGAGGACTTCCCAGGAGGTCACCCATCCTAGTACGACTCTCGCCCAAGCACGCTTAACTTCGGAGTTCTGATGGGATCCGGTGCATTAGTGCTGGTATGATCGCACCCGTCATGCTATGCACTGCAAATTTACTTGAAGTGACTCAATTTCTTTTCTCGAAGGAAGTCTAGAGTGTTCAACTTCCGGCTTTTAAGCGACTCAATTAACGCAATTTCCCGAGCCCGACTCGATTAACGGAATACTTACTTATGTACGACGGAATACAAAAATGAAAAATTGCTTGGTAAACGGACTTCCCGCGTCTCTACGTTCGAGTGCCTTAAAAACTTTCCGATCCCGATTGGACTCACGGGGGCCCGTGAGTACGGGTTCGGAAAAGCTCGTTTCAGAGGCCAACACCCCAGGGCCGGAATAATCGTAGAGGATAAAAAGAAAAAGAATAGAAAAACGAAAACGAAAACGAGGGGTTGCAACACGAGGACTTCCCAGCAGAGGTCAAACATCCTAGTATACTCTCGCCCAAGCACGCTAAATTCGGAGTTCTGATGGGATCCGGGTGCATGAGTGATGGTATGATCGCACGCGTCGTCAGCATGCAAATTTACTTGAAGCGACTCAATTTCTCTTCTCGAAGGAAGTCTACAGTGTTCAACTTCCGGCTTTTAAGCGACTCAATTAACGCAATTTCCCGAGCCCGACTCGATTAACGGAATACTACTTATGTACGACGGAATACAAAAATGAAAATTGCGTGGTAAACGGAATTCCCGCGTCTCTACGTTCTCGTGCCTAACTTTCGATCCCGATGGACTCACGGGGCCCGTGAGTACTGTTCGGAAAGCTCGTTTCGAGGCCAACACACCAGGGCCGGAATAATCCGTGAGGATAAAAAGAAAAGAATAGAAAAACGAAAACGAAAACGAGGGGTGCAACACGAGGACTTCCCAGGAGGTCACCCATCCTAGTACTACTCTCGCCCAAGCACGGTTAACTTCGGAGTTCTGATGGGATCCGGTGCATTAGTGCTGGTATGATCGCACCCGTCATGTTACGCATTGCAAATTTACTTGACGCGACTCAATTTCTCTTCTCGAAGGAAGTCTAGAGTGTTCAACTTCCGGCTTTTAAGCGACTCAATTAACGCAATTTCCCGAGCCCGACCCGATTAACGGAATACTACTATGTACGGAACGGGAATACAAAAATGAAAAATTGCTTGGTAAACGGAATTCCCGCGTCTCTACGTTCTCGTGCCTAACTTTCGATCCAGATGGACTCACGGGGCCCGTGAGTACTGTTCGGAAAGCTCGTTTCGAGGCCAACACCACAGGGCCGGAATAATCCGTGAGGATAAAAAGAAAAGAATAGAAAAACGAAAACGAAAACGAGGGGTGCAACACGAGGACTTCCAGGAGGTCACCCATCCTAGTACTAGTACTACTCTCGCCCAAGCACGCTTAACTTCGGAGTTCTGATGGGATCCGGTGCATTAGTGCTGGTATGATCGCACCCGTCATGTCACGCATTGCAAATTTACTTGACGCGACTCAATTTCTCTTCTCGAAGGAAGTCTAGAGTGTTCATTCGGTTTAAGCGACTCAATTAACGCAATTTCACGAGCCCGACTCGATTAACGGAATACTACTTATGTACGACGGAATACAAAAATGAAAATTGCTTGGTAAACGGAATTCCCGCGTGTCTACGTTCTCGTGCCTAACTTTCGATCCCGATGGACTCACGGGGCCCGTGAGTACTGTTCGGAAAGCTCGTTTCGAGGCCAACACCCCAGGGCCGGAATAATCCGTGAGGATAAAAGGAAAAGAATAGAAAAACGAAAACGAAAACGAGGGGTGCAACACGAGGACTTCCCAGGAGGTCACCCATCCTAGTACAAGTCTCGCCCAAGCACGCTTAACTTCGGAGTTCTGATGGGATCCGGTGCATTAGTGCTGGTATGATCGCGCCCGTCATGTCACGCATTGCAAATTTACTTGAAGCGACTCAATTTCTCTTCTCGAAGGAAGTCTAGAATGTTCAACTTCCGGCTTTTAAGCGACTCAATTAACGCAATTTCCCGAGCCCGACTCGATTAACGAAATACTACTCATGTACGACGGAATACAAAAATGAAAATTGCTTGGTAAACGGAATTCCCGCGTCTCTACGTTCTCGTGCCTAACTATCGATCGCGATGGACTCACGGGGCTCGTGAGTACTGTTCGGAAAGCTCGTTTCGAGGCCAACACCCCAGGGCCGGAATAATCCGTGAGGATAAAAAGAAAAGAATAGAAAAACGAAAACGAAAACGAGGGGTGCAACACGAGGACTTCCCAGAAGGTCACCCATCCTAGTACTACTCTCGCCCAAGCACGCTTAACTTCGGAGTTCTGATGGGATCCGGTGCATTAGTGCTGGTATGATCGCACCCGTCATGTTACGCATTGCAAAATTACTTGAAGCGACTCAATTTCTCTTCTCGAAGGAAGTCTAGAGTGTTCAACTTCCGGCTTTTAAGCGACTCAATTAACGCAATTTCCCGAGCCCGACTCGATTAACGTAATACTACTTATGTACGACGGAATACAAAAATGAAAATTGCTTGGTAAACGGAATTCCAGCGTCTCTACGTTCTCGTGCCTAACTTTCGATCCCGATGGACTCACGGGGCCCGTGAGTACTGTTCGGAAAGCTCGTTTCGAGGCCAACCCCCCAGGGCCGGAATAATCCGTGAGGATAAAAAGAAAAGAATAGAAAAACGGAAACGAAAACGAGGGGTGCAACACGAGGACTTCCCAGGAGGTCACCCATCCTAGTACTACTCTCGCCCAAGCACGCTTAACTTCGGAGGTCTGATGGGATCCGGTGCATTAGTGCTGGTATGATCGCACCCGTCATGTTACGCATTGCGAATTTACTTGAAGCGACTCAATTTCTCTTCTCGAAGGAAGTCTAGAGTGTTCAACTTCCGGCTCTTAAGCGACTCAATTAACGCAATTTCCCGAGCCCGACTCGATTAACGGAATACTACTTATGGACGACGGAATACAAAAATGAAAATTGCTTGGTAAACGGAATTCCCGCGTCTCTAAGTTCTCGTGCCTAACTTTCGATCCCGATGGACTCACGGGGCCCGTGAGTACTGTTCGGAAAGCTCGTTTCGAGGCCAACACCCCAGGGCCGGAATAATCCGTGAGGATAAAAGAAAAGAATAGAAAAACGAAAACGAAAACGAAACGAGGTGGTGCCAACACGAGGACTTCCCAGGAGGTCACCCATCCTAGTACTACGCTCGCCCAAGCACGCTTAACTTCGGAGTTCTGATGGGATCCGGTGCATTAGTGCTGGTAAGATCGCACCCGTCATGTTACGCATTGCGAATTTACTTGAAGCGACTCAATTTCTCTTCTCGAAGGAAGTCTAGAGTGTTCAACTTCCGGCTTTTAAGCGACACAATTAACGCAATTTCCCGAGCCCGACTCGATTAACGGAATACTACTTATGTACGACGGAATACAAAAATGAAAATTGCTTGGTAAACGGATTCCCGCGTCTCTACGTTCTCGTGCCTAACTTTCGATCCCGATGGACTCACGGGGCCCGTGGTACTGTTCGGAAAGCTCGTTTCGAGGCCAACACCCCAGGGCCGGAATAACCCGTGAGGATAAAAAGAAAAGAATAGAAAAACGAAAACGAAAACGGGGGGTGCAACACGAGGACTTCCCAGGAGGTCACCCATCCTAGTACTACTCTCGCCCAAGCACGCTTTTTTACTCGGAGAACGTTCTGATGGGAAGGTCCGGGGCATTAGGCCTAGGTATGGACGGCACCCGTATTCACGCATTGGCCAAATTTACTTGAGAGCGGACTCATTTCTCTTCTCGAAGGAAGTCTAGAGTGTTCAACTTCCGGCTTTTAAGCGACTAAATTAACGCAATTTCCCGAGCCCGACTCGATTAACGGAATACTACTTATGTACGACGGAATACAAAAATGAAAATTGCTTGGTAAACGGAATTCCCGCGTCTCTACGTTCCCGTGCCTAACTTTCGATCCCGATGGACTCACGGGGCCCGTGAGTACTGTTCGGAAAGCTCGTTTCGAGGCCAACACCCCAGGGCCGGAATAATCCGTGAGGATAAAAAGAAAAGAATAGAAAAACGAAAAGGAAAACGAGGGGTGCAACACGAGGACTTCCCAGGAGGTCACCCATCCTAGTACTACTCTCGCCCAAGCACGCTTAACTTCGGAGTTCTGATGGGATCCGGTGCATTAGTGATGGTATGATCGCACCCGTCATGTTACGCATTGCAAATTTACTTGAAGCGACTCAATTTCTCTTCTCGAAGGAAGTCTAGAGTGTTCAACTTCCGGCTTTTAAGCGACTCAATTAACGCAATTTCCCGAGCCCGACCCGATTAACGGAATACTACTTATGTACGACGGAATACAAAAATGAAAATTGCTTGGTAAAGGGAATTCCCGCGTCTCTACGTTCTCGTGCCTAACTTTCGATCCCGATGGGCTCACGGGGCCCGTGAGTACTGTTCGGAAAGCTCGTTTCGAGGCCAACACCCCAGGGCCGGGATAATCCGTGAGGATAAAAAGAAAAGAATAGAAAAACGAAAACGAAAACGAGGGGTGCAACACGAGGACTTCCCAGGAGGTCACCCATACTAGTACTACTCTCGCCCAAGCACGCTTAACTTCGAAGTTCTGATGGGATCCGGTGCATTAGTGCTGGTATGATCGCACCCGTCATGTCATGCATTGCAAATTTACTTGAAGCGACTCAATTTCTCTTCTCGAAGGAAGTCTAGAGTGTTCAACTTCCAGCTTTTAAGCGACTCAATTAACGCAATTTCCCGAGCCCGACTCGATTAACGGAATTCTACTTATGTACGACGGAATACAAAAATGAAAATTGCTTGGTAAACGGAATTCCCGCGTCTCTACGTTCTCGTGCCTAACTCTCGATCCCGATGGACTCACGGGGCCCGTGAGTACTGTTCGGAAAGCTCGTTTCGAGGCCAACACCCCAGGGCCGGAATAATCCGTGAGGATAAAAAGAAAAGAATAGAAAAACGAAAACGAAAACGAGTGGTGCAACACGAGGACTTCCCAGGAGGTCACCCATCCTAGTACTACTCTCGCCCAAGCACGCTTAACTTCGGAGTTCTGATGGGATCCGGTGCAATAGTGCTGGTATGATCGCACCCGTCATGTTACGCATTGCGAATTTACTTGAAGCGACTCAATTTCTCTTCTCGAAGGAAGCCTAGAGTGTTCAACTTCCGGCTTTTAAGCGACTCAATTAACGCAATTTCCCGAGCCCGACTCGATTAACGGAATACTAATTATGTACGACGGAATACAAAAATGAAAATTGCTTGGTAAACGGAATTCACGCGTCTCTACGTTCTCGTGCCTAACTTTCGATCCCGATGGACTCACGGGGCCCGTGAGTACTGTTCGGAAAGCTCGTTTCGAGGCCAACACCCCAGGGCCGGAATAAACCGTGAGGATAAAAAGAAAAGAATAGAAAAACGAAAACGAAAACGAGGGGTGCAACACTAGGACTTCCCAGGAGGTCACCCATCCTAGTACTACTCTCGCCCAAGCACGCTTAACTTCGGAGTTGTGATGGGATCCGGTGCATTAGTGCTGGTATGATCGCACCCGTCAAGTTACGCATTGCAAATTTACTTGAAGCGACTCAATTTCTCTTCTCGAAGGAAGTCTAGAGTGTTCAACTTCCGGCTTTTAAGCGACTCAATTAACGCAATTTCCGGAGCCCGACTCGATTAACGGAATACTACTTATGTACGACGGAATACAAAAATGAAATTTGCTTGGTAAACGGAATTCCCGCGTCTCTACGTTCTCGTGCCTAACTTTCGATCCCGATGGACTCACGGGGCCCGTGAGTACTGTTCGGAAAGCTCGTTTCGAGGCCAACACCCCAGGGCCGGAAGAATCCGTGAGGATAAAAAGAAAAGAATAGAAAAACGAAAACGAAAACGAGGGGTGCAACACGAGGACTTCCCAGGAGGTCAGCCATCCTAGTACTACTCTCGCCCAAGCACGCTTAACTTCGGAGTTCTGATGGGATCCGGTGCATTAGTGCTGGTATGATCGCACCCGTCACGTCACGCATTGCAAATTTACTTGAAGCGACTCAATTTCTCTTCTCGAAGGAAGTCTAGAGTGTTCAACTCCGGCTTTTAAGCGACTCAATTAACGCAATTTCCCGAGCCCGACTCGATTAACGAAATACTACTTATGTACGACGGAATACAAAAATGAAAATTGCTTGGTAAACGGATTTCCCGCGTCTCTACGTTCTCGTGCCTAACTTTCGATCCCGATGGACTCACGGGGCCCGTGAGTACTGTTCGGAAAGCTCGTTTCGAGGCCAACACCCCAGGGCCGGAATAATCAGTGAGGATAAAAAGAAAAGAATAGAAAAACGAAAACGAAAACGAGGGGCGCAACACGAGGACTTCCCAGGAGGTCACCCATCCTAGTACTACTCTCGCCCAAGCACGATTAACTTCGGAGTTCTGATGGGATCCGGTGCATTAGTGCTGGTATGATCGCACCCGTCATGTTACGCATTGCGAATTTACTTGAAGCGACTCAATTTCTCTGCTCGAAGGAAGTCTAGAGTGTTCAACTTCCGGCTTTTAAGCGACTCAATTAAGAAATTTTCCCGAGCACGACTCGCTTAAGGAATACTTACTAGGTACGAAGGAATACACAAAGAAAATTGCTGGTAAACGGAATTTCCCGCGTCTTACGTTCTCGTGCCTAACTTTCGATCCCGAGGACTCACGGGGCGTGAGGTAATGGTCGGAAAGCTCGTTTCGAGGCCAAACACCCCGGGCGGAAAGAATCGTTGAGTGATTAAAGAAAAGAATAGGGAAAAACGAAAACGAAAAGAGGGGTGTGCAACCAGTGCTTCCCAGGAGGTCACCCATCCTAGTACTACTCGCGCCCAAGCACGCTTAACTTCGGAGTTCTGATGGGATCCGGTGCATTAGTGCTGGTATGATCGCACCCGTCATGTAACGCATTGCAAATTTACTTGAAGCGACTCAATTTCTCTTCTCGAAGGAAGTCTAGAGTGTTCAACTTCCGGCTTTTTAGCGACTCAATTAACGCAATTTCCCGAGCCCGACTCGATTAACGGAATACTACTTATGTACGACGGAATACAAAAATGAAAATTGATTGGTAAACGGAATTCCCGCGTCTCTACGTTCTCGTGCCTAACTTTCGATCCCGATGGACTCACGGGGCCCGTGATTACTGTTCGGAAAGCTCGTTTCGAGGCCAACACCCCAGGGCCGGAATAATCCGTGAGGATAAAAAGAAACGAATAGAAAAACGAAAACGAAAACGAGGGGTGCAACACGAGGACTTCCCAGGAGGTCACCCATCCTAGTACTACTCTCGCCCAAGCACGCTTAACTTCGGAATTCTGATGGGATCCGGTGCATTAGTGCTGGTATGATCGCACCCGTCATGTCACGCATTGCAAATTTAATTGAAGCGACTCAATTTCTCTTCTCGAAGGAAGTCTAGAGTGTTCAACTTCCGGCTTTTAAGCGACTCAATTAACGCAATTTCCCGAGCCCGACTAGATTAACGGAATACTACTTATGTACGACGGAATACAAAAATGAAAATTGCTTGGTAAACGGAATTCCCGCGTCTCTACGTTCTCGTGCCTAACTTTCGATCCCGATGGACTCACGGGGCCAGTGAGTACTGTTCGGAAAGCTCGTTTCGAGGCCAACACCCCAGGGCCGGAATAATCCGGGAGGATAAAAAGAAAAGAATAGAAAAACGAAAACGAAAACGAGGGGTGCAAACACGAGGATTCCCAGGAGGTCCACCCACCTTCCTAAGTGACTATTCGCCCAAGCACGATTAAAAAACCAACTTCGGAGTTCTGATGGAGATCTGTGCCATTAGTGCTGTATGATCGCACCCGTCAGTTACGCATTGGAAATTTACTTAAGGACCTCAATTTCTCTTCTCGAAGGAAGTCTAGAGGTGTTAAACTTCCGGCTTTTAAGCGACTCAATTAACGCAATTTCCCGAGCCCGACTCGATTAACGGAATACTACTTATGTACGACGGAATACAAAAATGAAAATTGTTTGGTAAACGGAATTCCCGCGTCTCTACGTTCTCGTGCCTAACTTTCGATCCCGATGGACTAACGGGGCCCGTGAGTACTGTTCGGAAAGCTCGTTTCGAGGCCAACACCCCAGGGCCGGAATAATCCGTGAGGATAAAAAGAAAAAAATAGAAAAACGAAAACGAAAACGAGGGGTGCAACACGAGGACTTCCCAGGAGGTCACCCATCCTAGTACTATTCTCGCCCAAGCACGCTTAACTTCGGAGTTCTGATGGGATCCGGTGCATTAGTGCTGGTATGATCGCACCCATCATGTTACGCATTGCGAATTTACTTGAAGCGACTCAATTTCTTTTCTCGAAGGAAGTCTAGAGTGTTCAACTTCCGGCTTTTAAGCGACTCAATTAACGCAATTTCCCGAGCCCGACTCGATTAACGGAAAACTACTTATGTACGACGGAATACAAAAATGAAAATTGCTTGGTAAACGGAATTCCCGCGTCTCTACCTTCTCGTGCCTAACTTTCGATCCCGATGGACTCACGGGGCCCGTGAGTACTGTTCGGAAAGCTCGTTTCGAGGCCAACACCCCAGGGCCGGAATAATCCGTGAGGATAAAAAGAAAAGAATAGAAAAACGAAAACGGAAACGAGGGGTGCAACACGAGGACTTCCCAGGAGGTCACCCATCCTAGTACTACTCTCGCCCAAGCTCGCTTAACTTCGGAGTTCTGATGGGATCCGGTGCATTAGTGCTGGTATGATAGCACCCGTCATGTTACGCATTGCGAATTTACTTGAAGCGACTCAATTTCTCTTCTCGAAGGAAGTCTAGAGTGTTCAACTTCCGGCTTTTAAGCGACTCAATTAACGCAATTTCCCGAGCCCGACTCGATTAACGGAATACTCCTTATGTACGACGGAATACAAAAATGAAAATTGCTTGGTAAACGGAATTCCCGCGTCTCTACGTTCTCGTGCCTAACTTTCGATCCCGATGGACTCACGGGCCCGTGAGTACTGTTCGGAAAGCTCGTTTCGAGGCCAACACCCCAGGGCCGGAATAATCCGTGAGGATAAAAAGAAAAGAATAGAAAAACGAAAACGAAAACGAGGGGTGCAACAAGAGGACTTCCCAGGAGGTCACCCATCCTAGTACTACTCTCGCCCAAGCACGCTTAACTTCGGAGTTCTGATGGGATCCGGTGCATTAGTGCTGATATGATCGCACCCGTCATGTTACGCATTGCGAATTTACTTGAAGCGACTCAATTTCTCTTCTCGAAGGAAGTCTAGAGTGTTCAACTTCCGGCTTTTAAGCGACTCAATTAACGCAATTTCCCGAGCCCGACTCGATTAACGGAATACTACTTATGTACGACGGAATACAAAAATGAAAATTGCTTGGTAAACGGAATTCCCGCGTCTCTACGTTCTCGTGCCTAACTTTCGATCCCGATGGACTCACGGGGCCCGGGAGTACTGTTCGGAAAGCTCGTTTCGAGGCCAACACCCCAGGGCCGGAATAATCCGTGAGGATAAAAAGAAAAGAATAGAAAAACGAAAACGAAAACGAGGGGTGCAACACGAGGACTTCCCAGGAGGTCACCCATCCTAGTACTACTCTCGCCCAAGCACGCTTAACTTCGGAGTTCTGATGGGATCCGGTGCATTAGTGCTGGTATGATCGCACCCGTCATGTTACGCATTGCAAATTTACTTGAAGCGACTCAATTTCTCTTCTCGAAGGAAGTCTAGAGTGTTCAACTTCCGGCTTTTAAGCGACTCAATTAACGCAATTTCCCGAGCCCGACTCGATTAACGGAATACTACTTATGTACGACGGAATACAAAAATGAAAATTGCTTGGTAAACGGAATTCCCGCGTCTCTACGTTCTCGTGCCTAACTTTCGATCCCGATGGACTCACGGGGCCCGTGAGTACTGTTCGGAAAGCTCGTTTCGAGGCCAACACCCCAGGGCCGGAATAATCCGTGAGGATAAAAAGAAAAGAATAGAAAAACGGAAACGAAAACGAGGGGTGCAACACGAGGACTTCCCAGGAGGTCACCCATCCTAGTACTACTCTCGCCCAAGCACGCTTAACTTCGGAGTTCTGATGGGATCCGGTGCATTAGTGCTGGTATGATCGCACCCGTCATGTTACGCATTGCAAATTTACTTGAAGCGACTCAATTTCTCTTCTCGAAAGAAGACTAGAGTGTTCAACTCCGGCTTTTAAGCGACTCAATTAACGCAATTTCCTGAGCCCGACTCGATCAACGGAATACTACTTATTTACGACGAAATACAAAAATGAAAAGTTGCCTTGGTAAATCGGAATTCACGCGTCTCTCGTTCTCGTGCTACTTTCGATCCCGGATGGACTCACGGGGCCCGTGAGTACGTTCGGAAGCGCGTTTCGAGGCACCACCCCAGGACGGAATAATCCGTGAGGATAAAAGAAAGATAGAAAAACGAAACCGAAAACGAGGGAGGGCAACACGAGACTTCCCAGGAGGTCACCATCCTGACTACTCTCGCAAGCACGCTAAATTCGGAGTTCTGATGGGAGTCCGGTGCATTAGCTGCGGTATGATCGCACCCGTTATGTTAAGCATGCAATACTTGAGCGACTCAATTCTCTTCCGAAGGAAGTCTGAGTGTTCAACTTACGGGCCTTTAAGCGACTCAATTACGCAATTTCCCGAGCCCGACTCGATTGACGGAATACTACTTATGTATGACAAAAGACAAAAATGAAAATTGCTTGGTAAACGGAATTCCCGCGTCTCTACGTTCTCGTGCCTAACTTTCGATCCCGATGGACTCACGGGGCCCGTGAGTACTGTTCGGAAAGCTCGTTTCGAGGCCAACACCCCAGGGCCGGAATAATCCGTGAGGATAAAGAGAAAAGAATAGAAAAACGAAAACGAAAACGAGGGGTGCAACACGAGGACTTCCCAGGAGGTCACCCATCCTAGTACTACTCTCGCCCAAACACGCTTAACTTCAGAGTTCTGCTGGGATCCGGTGCATTAGTGCTGGTATGATCGCACCCGTCATGTTATGCATTGCAAATTTACTTGAAGCGACTCAATTTCTCTTCTCGAAGAAAGTCTAGAGTGTTCAACTTCCGGCTTTTAAGCGACTCAATTAACGCAATTTCACGAGCCCGACTCGATTAACGGAATACTACTTATGTACGACGGAATACAAAAATGAAAATTGCTTGGTAAACGGAATTCCCGCGTCTCTACGTTCTCGTGCCTAACTTTCGATCCCGATGGACTCACGGGGCCCGTGTGTACTGTTCGGAAAGCTCGTTTCGAGGCCAACACCCCAGGGCCGGAATAATCCGTGAGGATAAAAAGAAAAGAATAGAAAAACGAAAACGAAAACGAAGGGTGCAACACGAGGACTTCCCAGGAGGTCACCCATCCTAGTACTACTCTCGCCCAAGCACGCTTAACTTCGGAGTTCTGATGGGATCCGGTGCATTAGTGCTGGTATGATCGCACCGTCATGTTACGCATTGCAAATTTACTTGAAGCGACTCAATTTCTCTTCTCGAAGGAAGTCTAGAGTGTTCAACTTCCGGCTTTTAAGCGACTCAATTAACGCAATTTCCCGAGCCCGACTTGATTAACGGAATACTACTTATGTACGACGGAATACAAAAATGAAAATTGCTTGGTAAACGGAATTCCCGCGTCTCTACGTTCTCGTGCCTAACTTTCGATCCCGATGGAATCACGGGGCCCGTGAGTACTGTTCGGAAAGCTCGTTTCGAGGCCAACACCCCAGGGCCGGAATAATCCGTGAGGATAAAAAGAAAAGAATAGAAAAACGAAAACGAAAACGAGGGGTGCACCACGAGGACTTCCCAGGAGGTACCATCTAGTACTACTCCGCAAAAGCACGCTTAACTTCGGAGTTCGGGAGGGATCGGTTGCATTAGTGCTGGTATGATCGCACACGTCATGTTACGCATTGCAAATTACTTGAAGCGACTCAATTCTCTTCTAGAGGAAGTCTAGTCAGTGTTCAACTTCCGGCTTTTAAGCGACTCAATTAACACAATTTCCCGAGCCCTACTCGATTAACGGAATACTACTTATGTACGACGGAATACAAAAATGAAAATTGCTTGGTAAACGGAATTCCCGCGTCTCTACGTTCTCGTGCCTAACTGTCGATCCCGATGGACTCACGGGGCCCGTGAGTACTGTTCGGAAAGCTCGTTTCGAGGCCAACACCCCAGGGCCGGAATAATCCGTGAGGTTAAAAAGAAAAGAATAGAAAAACGAAAACGAAAACGAGGGGTGCAACACGAGGACTTCCCAGGAGGTCACCCATCCTAGTACTACTCTCGCCCAAGCACGCTTAACTTCGGAGTTTTGATGGGATCCGGTGCATTAGTGCTGGTATGATCGCACCCGTCATGTTACGCATTGCAAATTTACGTGAAGCGACTCAATTTCTCTTCTCGAAGGAAGTCTAGAGTGTTCAACTTCCGGCTTTTAAGCGACTCAATTAACGCAATTTCCCGAGCCCGACTCGATTAACGGAATACTACTTATGTACGACGGAATACCAAAATGAAAATTGCTTGGTAAACGGAATTCCCGCGTCTCTACGTTCTCGTGCCTAACTTTCGATCCCAATGGACTCACGGGGCCCGTGAGTACTGTTCGGAAAGCTCGTTTCGAGGCCAACACCCCAGGGGCGGAATAATCCGTGAGGATAAAAAGAAAAGAATAGAAAAACGAAAACGAAAACGAGGGGGGCAACACGAGGACTTCCCAGGAGGTCACCCATCCTAGTACTACTCTCGCCCAAGCACGCTTAACTTCGGAGTTCTGATGGGATCCGGTGCATTAGTGCTGGTATGATCGCACCATCATGTTACGCATTGCAAATTTACTTGAAGCGACTCAATTTCTCTTCTCGAAGGAAGTCTAGAGTGTTCAACTTCCGGCTTTTAAGCGACTCAATTAACGCAATTTCCCGAGCCCGACTCGATTAACGGAATACTAATTATGTACGACGGAATACAAAAATGAAAATTGCTTGGTAAACGGAATGCCCGCGTCTCTACGTTCTCGTGCCTAACTTTCGATCCCGATGGACTCACGGGGCCCGTGAGTACTGTTCGGAAAGCTCGTGTCGAGGCCAACACCCCAGGGCCGGAATAATCCGTGAGGATAAAAAGAAAAGAATAGAAAAACGAAAACGAAAACGAGGGGTGCAACACGAGGACTTCCCAGGAGGTCACCCATCCTAGTACTACTTTCGCCCAAGCACGCTTAACTTCGGAGTTCTGATGGGATCCGGTGCATTAGTGCTGGTATGATCGCACCCGTCATGTTACGCATTGCGAATTTACTTGAAGCGACTCAATTTCTCTTCTCAAAGGAAGTCTAGAGTGTTCAACTTCCGGCTTTTAAGCGACTCAATTAACGCAATTTCCCGAGCCCGACTCGATTAACGGAATACTACTTATGTACGACCGAATACAAAAATGAAAATTGCTTGGTAAACGGAATTCCCGCGTCTCTACGTTCTCGTGCCTAACTTTAGATCCCGATGGACTCACGGGGCCCGTGAGTACTGTTCGGAAAGCTCGTTTCGAGGCCAACACCCCAGGGCCGGAATAATCCGTGAGGATAAAAAGAAAAGAATAGAAAAACGAAAACGAAAAGGAGGGGTGCAACACGAGGACTTCCCAGGAGGTCACCCATCCTAGTACTACTCTCGCCCAAGCACGCTTAACTTCGGAGTTCTGGTGGGATCCGGTGCATTAGTGCTGGTATGATCGCACCCGTCATGTTACGCATTGCAAATTTACTTGAAGCGACTCATTTTCTCTTCTCGAAGGAAGTCTAGAGTGTTCAACTTCCGGCTTTTAAGCGACTCAATTAACGCAATTTCTCGAGCCCGACTCGATTAACGGAATACTACTTATGTACGACGGAATACAAAAATGAAAATTGCTTGGTAACCGGAATTCCCGCGTCTCTACGTTCTCGTGCCTAACTTTCGATCCCGATGGACTCACGGGGCCCGTGAGTACTGTTAGGAAAGCTCGTTTCGAGGCCAACACCCCAGGGCCGGAATAATCCGTGAGGATAAAAAGAAAAGAATAGAAAAACGAAAACGAAAACGAGGGGTGCAACACGAGGACCTCCCAGGAGGTCACCCATCCTAGTACTACTCTCGCCCAAGCACGCTTAACTTCGGAGTTCTGATGGGATCCGGTGCATTAGTGCGGGTATGATCGCACCCCGTCATGTACGCATTGCAAAGTTTACTTGAAGAGACTCAATTTCTCTTTCGAAGGAAAGTCTTAGGTAGTGTTCAACTTCCGGCTTTTAAGCGACTCAATTACAACGCAATTTCCAGAGCCCGCACTCGGAGTAACGGAATACTACTATGTACGACGGAATACAAAAATGAACATGTCGTGGTTAAAGGAATTCCCGCGTCTTACGTTCATCGTGCCTAACTTTCGATCCCGATGGAATCACGGGGGCCCGGTGGAGGAATGTTCGGAAAGCTCGTTTCGAGGCCAACACCCCAGGGCCGGAAAAATCCGTGAGGATAAAAAGAAAAGAATAGAAAAACGAAAACGAAAACGAGGGGTGCAACACGAGGACTTCCCAGGAGGTCACCCATCCTAGTACTACTCTCGCCCAAGCACGCTTAACTTCGGGGTTCTGATGGGATCCGGTGCATTAGTGCTGGTATGATCGCACCCGTCATGTTACGCATTGCAAATTTACTTGAAGCGACTTAATTTCTCTTCTCGAAGGAAGTCTAGAGTGTTCAACTTCCGGCTTTTAAGCGACTCAATTAATGCAATTCCCCGAGCCCGACTCGATTAACGGAATACTACTTATGTACGACGGAAAACAAAAATGAAAATTGCTTGGTAAACGGAATTCCCGCGTCTCTACGTTCTCGTGCCTAACTTTCGATCCCGATGGACTCACGGGGCCCGTGAGTACTGTTCGGAAAGCTCGGTTCGAGGCCAACACCCCAGGGCCGGAATAATCCGTGAGGATAAAAGGAAAAGAATAGAAAAACGAAAACGAAAACGAGGGGTGCAACACGAGAACTTCCCAGGAGGTCACCCATCCTAGTACTAGTACTACTCTCGCCCAAGCACGCTTAACTTCGGAGTTCTGATGGGATCCGGTGCATTAGTGCCGGTATGATCGCACCCGTCATGTTACGCATTGCGAATTTACTTGAAGCGACTCCAGGATTTATCTCTCGAAGGAAGCTAGAAGTGTTTCAACTCCGGCTTTAAGCGACTCATTAACGCATTTCCCGAGCCCGACTGATTAACGGAGATAATACTTTGTACGAGGAATACAAAATGAAAATTTGAAAATGCTGGTAAGGAATTCCCGCGTATTACGTTCTCGTGCCTAACTTTCGACCGATGGACGCACGGGGCCGTGAGTATATGTTCGGAAAGTCGTTCGAGGCCAACCAACCCGGGCCGGGAATAATCCGTGAGGATAAAAAGGAAAAAGAATAGAAAAAACGAAAACGAAGAAAACGAGGGGGTGCAAGACGAGGACTTCCCAGGAGGGTCACCCTCCTAAGTACTACTCCTCGCACAAGCACGCTTAATTCGGAGTTCTGATGGGATCCGGTTGCATAGTGCTGGTTGAGCGCACCCGTCCTGTTAACGCATTGCATAATTTACTTGAAGCGACTCAATTTCTCTTCTCGAAGGAAGTCTAGAGTGTTCAACTTCCGGCTTTTAAGCGACTCACTTAACGCAATTTCCCGAGCCCGACTCGATTAACGGAATACTACTTATGTACGACGGAATACAAAAATGAAAATTGCTTGGTGAACGGAATTCCCGCGTCTCTACGTTCTCGTGCCTAACTTTCGATCCCGATGGACTCACGGGGCCCGTGAGTACTGTTCGGAAAGCTCGTTTCGAGGCCAACAACCCAGGGCCGGAATAATCCGTGAGGATAAAAAGAAAAGAATAGAAAAACGAAAACGAAAACGAGGGGTGCAACAACGAAGGAACTTACCAGGAGGTCCCCCTCCTAGTCCTACTCTCGCCCAGCCGTTAAATTCGGAGGTTCTGATGGGATCCGGTGCCATTAGTGCTGGTATGAATCGCACCCGTCAGGTACGCATTGCAATTTACTGAGAGACTCAATTTCTATTCTGAAGGAAGGCTAGGTGTTACCTTCCGGTCTTTTAGAGACTCAATAAGCAATTTTCCGAGGACCGACTCGATTAACGGAATACTACTTATGTACGACGGAATACAAAAATGAAAATTGCTTGGTAAACGGATTCCCGCGTCTCTACGTTCTCGTGCCTAACTTTCGATCCCGATGGATTCACGGGGCCCGTGAGTACTGTTCGGAAAGCTCGTTTCGAGGCCAACACCCAGGGCCGGAATAATCCGTGAGGATAAAAAGAAAAGAATAGAAAAACGAAAACGAAAACGAGGGGTGCAACACGAGGATTTCCCAGGAGGTCACCCATCCTAGTACTAGTACTACTCTCGCCCAAGCACGCTTAACTCCGGAGTTCTGATGGGATCCGGTGCATTAGTGCTG